>VBVR01000873.1:0-38853 GCA_011638315.1 Tetramorium parvispinum | reverse complement strand
GCACATTTTATATGTATTAGTTTATTTTAATTTTATTTTTACGTAAGGTTATTAAATTAATTACTATATTACGCTTATGAAAAATTAATTTTTTATATTGGTTGAAGCTATATTAAATTTAAACTCGCATTATAATTTCTATAAAACCGAGCTATTTATCGGAATATGTATTTCATTCATAAACATGCTGCATATTAACAAATATTAATCTGTATCAACACATACATTTTTATTGAATATTATCGTAACGCGCAGCTTTGATTTTTTACGCTACCGAGACTGGCAAAACAGAGACACTCGATGATTTTAAGTCAACACAATCATCAAACATACATTACCGACAATAAACATTATCTTAAAAGCATAAAAAGATATATTTGATTTTCGATAATGTGAGATGATTTTTAATTATAAAATAGTCAAACTACTCTCTATTAAAAATCTCTGTGCGATGACTGTGTTATCTTATTCTTTAATTCAGTTAGCAGCAGATATAATTGTATGACCCGTGAACTACTTTTGTAATTCTATTTATTGAGGTTACGCTGTGCTGGTTATTCTTGCATCTACTGTAACTATACTCAATCCGATATTGAAATCATATTTTTGTCTTGGAAATTCTTGGAATCGGAAAGTAATGTTTTTCAGTCTATCGAACTAGGTTACTTCCATTACCATTCCAATTTTGTTCAGATATAAACTCATTTTCGATCAGGAATTTTTCGATAAATTTAGCATCGCCGCCCTTTAGCTTAAATTTTAGACCAAGAAAACTTGTTCTTAGTTAACATGAATTTTAAGAGACTCTAATTCTGGATAAAGTTTTATGAGAAAAATTCTATATTTATCGTTTACATAAGTTACTCTTTTTGAAGTTTATTTTATTGATTAAAAAATTATTGATTTATACAATTTTAATCATTTCTTGAGCATTACGTATTTCCACAATTAAGGCACAGATCAAGTATCCGTTCAAATAAAATTCAATTAAAAACTGTAGAATAAGATATAGACAACAGTAAAATAACAGAATAGGATTTTTTTTAAGCATTTGTTTGATTTCATAAAGTTTCTTAAAGCATTTTTTTTATATGTATAAATATATACAATAACCGTCTTGTAAAATACTTAGCTTTTCATAAAAGACTGACTAATTGGATTTTCTTAACATGAAATGCATCCGAAGACAAGCATGATAATTGCACGATAGTTCAGAGATACTGTCACGGTATAACTTTTTACGTCATAATATATCGGTCAAGGAAACGGTTCATGTCCAAAGACTCAGAACATCGAGTTTATTAGCGCAATAAAAAGACAGGCCGAATTTTCCCGTCTTGTAAGCTGTTTGGAACGGCATCGTCGTCATTCGGCACAACGCCAACCTTGACTTCGCAGGACCAGCTAACCGGGATGGTAGTGCGCGTCCTGGCCGTCAAAGTGGGTCATCGGGTCGACAATCTCGACCCGCTATCATACTTATTTCGCAAATGTGTTTTGCGCACGTGTGTTACGGGATTATTGTTATTAGCTCGCGCCCGTGAGTACTCGGTTCTCGTGCAATAAAAGGCTCTTGGCTTTTCGAAATCGGTCATCCAACTTATGCATACAGAGTGTCCTATGTATGGGACTCTTTAATCCTCTATTATCACAAGTTTAACTTCCTAAGTGAAACTTGATAATGAAGTCTCCTTTCTATTTAAGATTTTTAATTTTAATTTAATGTATTTTTAGTATTTTGACGAGCTTTGAAACAGAGTGATATTTCAAGCCACAATTGAAACAACATTTCTAACAAATGAGATTTTGGACGTTATTAGAAATTACTATACTTCAAATTGGATAAGGGATTCGTAGATGAAAGAAATATCAAGAAATATCTTGTGTGCCGGATAATTTTGTTGTACGGATATAACAGAGATATAACAGTTTTATTGAGTCGTATAAAATTCGTTCATCCTTTGGACGTAGTTAACGAAGTGCGTTAACGATTTTATTATCTACTTTCGAAAATATACCATCAGAAACACGCCTTCAATGAGAAATGTTTTTCTTTGCGTCGTGTCGTAATATGCTTCGATAAAGCCATCATCAACGATTTATTTGTATCCTGGTCTATTAATCTCTTTATTTTACGATACCTTTTTTTTAACGGTTTGGAATTCTGAGATATATTTTTCAGGACACTTTCGTATTTAATTTAGTCAAGAAAATAATTAAAAAAGTAGTTTATTATGTACGAATGAAGTTTATTAAAATTTTAATGATCTATTTATAATTGATAAATTTTTAAATATATGTCATGGTATATATTTTAAAAGTTACACGATATTATTGCATATTTTTATTCTAGAGAATTTAATACTAACATGGTTGTGTATAATTCGTGAAACGTCAACGGTAAAATATATGTTTACGACTCGCAGTCTTTCTCGAGGAAAAATAATCGCGTGATTTTTCTTTAACAGTGCAAAGCATATAAATTCTGTGATGTATAACGTATTTGAAATATATTATTTACTGGATACATACAAAATAAAAAATGAAGTATTATATCTGTAAACTAATAATATTCTAATAATATAAAAATAATAATTCTATTAATAGATTAGTGAGATCATTATTTTAGACTAAAGGGATAATATTGTTAATATTTTTTATTATATTTTATTCATGATATGATTTTTATTGTGATGCTTCCTTCCTGATGAAGCTCTCATCGAAATTGCGGTATTTTGGTGAATAATTAATAACGCCATTTGTGCGGGGTTGTAACGAGCGCACTTAGCGTAATTACACATCCTACACCGTCATTATTTAGTTTTCGTCAGTTTCATAGTTCGAAGCTGACCTCGAGAACACCGCGGGGTTCGTCGACTTTCGAGAGGGATAAATGCGCCGCAGCCGTACATTCGTCATTGTGGGCGGCAATGCTGCTTGCGTCATAAACCTCTTCGGGTATCGCGGAGATGCGAGTGCGCGGCCAGAACCACTTCGCGGAACCACATTTAGCACCTTCCTATGTAATGGGTTCGTTCTTAGCGGTTCTTAAGTGCAGCGGTTAATCTCGCGTGGCTACGCTCTTCGGTTATATATCGGCGCCGGCTTCTAATTCGTCCTTGTTATCGCACAACAATTTACAAAAAACTGTAATTGCGCCTATGAATTTACAGCCGCAGATAGTAGTGAAACGCGAAACTTTTTGCACATAACTTTTGCTGGAGCAAAACGATATGCATAATAACTGTATTGAGTGACTCGATGCAGAATAATTAATTATTAAGCGATTCAATTGCTTAAAGAGTCCATAGATATTAAGAAACAAGAAATCTAGGGCACGCACATACATCTTCGGGTCTTGATAATGATAACGATGAGAAAAAAATAGATATTACAAAGAAGCCTTTTATGTGGGTTGATAATAATTCTTTTAGTTTCTAAATGAACTTTGAGTAATATTTAGAAACGATATAGCTTTTAGTTGAAATTTTAAAATATAATTAATATATTAATATTAATATTAAAATAAATATAAATTTGCCAATGTAATCTCATCTTAAATTAAGTATGATTGATATTATTTTTCGAAAAATTATCAGATATTGAATTTAAGCTTTAAATCTTTTTGTCATATTATTTGAAACATAGTATGTTGTTATTTTTAACTTTTTATCAATTTAGTATGACTCCAGCTTTCTTTGAGAACAAGAGAGAAGAGCGAAATTTTCCAAGGTATCGGGAATGTTTGTTTTACCTGAAGCAATTATTACTGTGTTTTGAGAATCTTCCCACAGTGTAGGTACGATCAATAGATAGGTACGTCTGAAGATGGAAGAAGGAAGATGAGGGAGGAGAGAGACAGCGAAAGAGAGAGAGAAGGGGTGATATTATGTGTTAGAGGCATCCATCGATCACTCCTAATTCTCGATAGTTAGGCTACTTGATACAAGGTACTTGATTATACTGCGCATGGGAACATGCGAGTACAAATTTAGTGGGATTACGACCTAAGTACCGGTGAAAGTTTCCCCTAGCGTGAATGTTTAACGTGAGAATTATTTTGAGAAGTGCAGCCTTTGAAAAAATATATAATGTGCTTGTGGAAAAATAGAAACATTATATATATATATATATATATATATATATACATATAGATACATATACTATGTATATATAATTATCAATTATTGATCACATTAAATTGCGGAAAAAGAAAGATAGAAATATTTTGTAGGACTTAATTTTGCAAAAACCAATAACTGAAGATAATTTTTTAAAGAGATTGTATATTTTTAAATTAATTATTTAATTAATAAATTATGTGGTGGTATAATCAAACACTTACAACAAAGACAGATAAATCTGCGCAACAACCTATTCATAGTATTTTGTATCTCGGTGAACATTTATGCAGTATGTAGTTATTTTCTTTCACGTGTTTTCGCATATTCGATCTCGCAGATACCGCAAGCAGTTTATCTTATCGTTTCAAAGAAGCAGTGGTTTATTTTTCCGCAGATTTGATCGTAGCAATGCATTTTTTTTCGCAACGTGCAATTTAAGTTTTAACGTTGTTTATTTCATCGATCGCATCGCTTGTTCTTCGGCCGTGGGCTTTGTATTTTTTTTATACATCGCTTTCAGCCCGGAATTGAATAACACGTACTTTTCTCTCTCACTCGCTTTAAATACCCGCGAATTTGCTGGTTTTTTTTTCTTTTAAAACCGCCAAATATTTTTACTTCCTGTATTCTCTCCATTCTTCGGCTGCTTGCTTCATCAACTTTATTATTGCACACAGTTCTATTTCTTTTTAATTTGAATCGTTGAAAAAATGGTAACTTTCTGATTGGAATTTGAAAAAGAAAAAAATAAAAGAGAGAAATTTTTATTTTTTCAAAGAATCATTTGTTGCTATTGTGTTTAGCAGTTGTTATTATTACAGAGTCATTAATAATAATCTTTAGAGTGCTTTGTACTTTCTGGAGCATATTCCGTTTTAATAGAATGAAATTGATACTACAATTATCAAGAAATGTCTGTTAGTCTGTTGGATGTACTTAAACAAAAAATTAACACAGTAATCATAAAAATCACAAAAATGTTTGCGGACCTATTGTTCATGAGTTTTTGTATTTAATTGCGTTTTATTATCCGTAGACTAAAAGTAGCTAAAAAGCACGAGTTTCTAGATGCGTGCGTCTATATAGTTAGCTTAGGCGTGAGACAGGCCCTGAACGACGACGTGTGACCGTGTTATACCGAACCGGACAAGCATGGCTTGCCATTGAGAGCGCGGATATTGTTTCGCCGCCGTCGTGACGCCCGACGCGTGTGTCGGAGACGCCTCGTTTCCACGTCGTGCAAGGATATCGCGTGGGTGCCTGCCTCCGGGAGTTAGGTTACCGATTAGCCGCTCCAATTTTGCCGGACTAACTGATCAAATGCGGCTGACGTGGCCCACTAGTCTTCTAATTATTATCTACTGTCATAACATTAACTACTTCGTCGAGTCAAGCGATAAAAACATTTCGAAACGAAGTTGCCCTCTGATCCGCGACGGAATTTTGTATTGTATATGGTTCATAGCTATATGTATCGAGAATGAAACATAAAATTGGTGAGAAAAATTATTTATATATTAATTTTATAGACAGCAGATTAACAGAAGAGGGTATTAACGCGATTAGTTTCAAATCTCATTTCGCAGAATCACGATGTTTTTAACATTAAAACGGCATCTGGAGAAATATATTAACAGCGCAACTACTTTCCATTTCACGATAGCTATTTATAAGTTTATTACTCACAAAGTTGCAAGTGCAACGAGTCACTTACTGCTAAGCGCAGAGTTAACTGAATTCTTCTCACCTACATTACAGTATACTCGTGATAAGTCTCGCAAAAAAAGAACGGAAAATCGTTCGAGCAAAATTAAGTAATATTTGGATTTTATAAACTCGTAGATACTCGAAACCTTTCAAGTTTTCTTTTATATCATTTGGCGCGCATGTGTCTCTATTAATTTAATTAATTTAATTAAAACCTTATTACGATAAAATTAAAAATATAAAAAAAATAATACAAATATTTTACGATTTTGTCGTTATAAAAAATTAAAAGGAAGATTGTGAAATATTCTATAATATCGATTTGTATAAAAAAAACTGTTAAATACTCGCAGCTATAATTTTTTTGCAAAAAGCTTGGATTTTTCTTTCGAAATTAATTTCACAAAATGGACAGGCATAAAACGAAATTGCTTTATCGTAATATATGGTTTTATGGTGCTGTAAAGTTCGGAATTGAAAGATTTTATGAGTTTACTTTATATCTAATAGAAAAATACTTCGCAGTTATTTTACTTTTTCATTTACGCACCATATCTAATGGTACCTGCACCTACATATTCCATGTATGGACAGACAATAATTCAAATAATAGTGTCAAGAGTGCTATGAGTGAGAGATTTTCAATTCCCCCGAAGGCTTTTCACGCGTCGCGCGGCTGGAAGAAACTGGCGTCTCGTCGTATTGTCTCGGGCATTACGCGGTCGAAAGATAACGAGAACAATCGACATTTATTTGTGTCATCGGTCGTAGTTGTCTCCTCTATATTATACGTATAGTATGTCGGAGCACGTACGAGAGCTGACCACTGTCTTTTTGCCGTTTATATACACATGCAAGACTCGAGTGTGATTGAAGTATTCTATATGCGTGCTGATGCGCTGAATTTATATCGTGCATGCATATCAAACATATAAATAAAATATGAAATTGTGTCGCTTTCTAGTTATAAATTTTTCGATCAATATGATATCGATTTTTTCGGTGATTATTAATTTTCGTCCATTTTTACTTTAGTTCATTAATTTTCAACAAAAATACAAATGTTTGTAGTAAAGTCTATTGGAAACATTAATTGAAGTTATTGAACAACATTTCTTATTCTTGGTTATATTTATCATTAATGAGATCCGATAATCGAAGGAACTTGGCGCGCGAGACACTACCGTGCCTCTTGATGTTTATAGTTTTATACCTGAACCTGAAATCACAGAAACTTGAAGATTTACTGATAGACTTAATTTGAACTCGCGTAATCCGTAATAACCGCAATTCTTTAATTTGCTATTTTAGACTGTCTCGTAGCAATATAATCCCGTGTATTTAAATTCTATGAAAGTAAGATTTATTTAAGAATAATTCGGGAACAATTTGTCGGCTTTAAAATTAAACCCGCTGAAGCTTAATTTTTCTAAAATCATTTATTTGTCCATAGTCGTACCGTCTACGATTGGTTATAATTCAATGACTATTGACTTCATCATTCTCTTGTTATCCTTAGTAGTTAAGAGGAATGGCGATGGTTCTGGGACACTCTGCTTACGTGTATGTATATACCGCCCGTACTTTCATGCGAAGTACAGTTAGTCAACACACGCGTGCAACTTTATATCGATGGCGTCACCGCGCGACCGTCGATTGGGGCCAAGCGAACTGAACTCATTGTCAGCCACGTCGTTGGTTCGCCCCTTTGCCACGCGGCTGCGAATTAATAATTGTTATTTTTTTGCCCTCGACCGTCGTCAACAGCACGCTGGTAGGAAGTGTCCCATCGAATATGATCCGTCGAAATGACGCGTACAGCTCGTAACTCATTTTAACCGATATTAAATTTAGTTATCAGATTATTATTTCTGTGCCCTAAGAATACGTTATTTAGAGTACCTTGCACAGTACGTGTAGCGGAGTAGAAGCAGCTTAGTGACATTCCGAGTATTAGAAAATTGTCGTTTATTACTTAGATGTCGCGGGATTGCTGTATTTTCGGTTAGCGGCTTCATTAAAATACAACTTTGAGATGCTGTTCGTGCATTTACTTTAATGCACTTCAGCAAGGATAGCAATTTAAGTTGTGGTGGAAAAACGATTCATTCCGTTGTTCGAGGAAAAAGTTAAGCGAGCGCGAGTTCATCCAAGTGGGCCTCCGTCGCCATGTAGCACAAATTTTGTCTTGATGGCACTCAATTCCGGCACTCCGGCTTCCGGTTAACGATTCGACCGCGCGGTTGGTACCGTGCCAGGAAAAACGAAGTAAATGTCTCGGTAATCTCGAAATCTTCCACCGACCTTGTTGCCCGGTCTACAATGTCCGCCACGTGGAAGATTAAGAGTATTCGAGAACAATGATATCGTATTATCAGCGCGAGTGCATCGTTGTCAGCGTCGGCGATCGTGTAAAATATAATAAAAGGACCGGAATACAATATCCGGAACGTGACTTATCGAGCTTCTCATCGGAGTGCAAAAATATGTAAATTTTTAAGAAAGGAAAGATAACGAATTTCTGACTGATTAACGAGAGAGAAAGATTTCACAAGGTTGATACTTTTATTTCAACATTACGATAAGGAGATAAGAAATAGCATTTGATCATGCTGCTTTTATTTATTATCGATACATCGATTACTTGGAAATCATTAAATCTCTTTGTTTTGACTAATGATAAAGTCTTCCATGTATTCCTGATAAACTTAATAGTCTCAATCTGTTACGTTAATTGACTGAAGAAAAAGCGTAAGTTTTCAACAAGAATTATATTCATATTAAATAAAGTTCAAATTAAACTGGAATCAAATCGACGACAGTATATTTTGCGATTCGTCACACTTAACGCGTTTTTCGTAGAGAGAGAGAGAGAGAGAGAGAGAGAGAGAGAGAGAGCCGATTTGTGTTAGTGTGACACTGGACACTTCCGTTCTTATGAATTAATAAGTCTTAAATATACGCAAATCATGTGCTACCACATGTGAAATCATGGACGCTAGGCGCTCGTACGTGTTGACGCACGCACGTATGCGCGGCGCACCTGTGAACACGGCCACATACTTAGTTACTTACGTCCATTTTCTACTCATACAGACGAAGTCATGCGTGGGCATAGAAGTCGTCCCCCGATCCTACCACACGCTCCACTCGCACTCACTAGTGTTAACCTCTCAGTCAGTCAGTTAGTCAGTCAGTCAGCTCGAGTACGCGCAACCGGTTCGCAACTTGGCTCGTGATACGCACGCACAAATCGCGCCGATTAGTATCGGGCCTCGAGATCCGGGGTAATCTGAGCCGCCTAGGCTTCCGCGTGATACAGATAGGCGAAAGTAATTTCTACGTTCATACACTACGCGACTGAATGGCGAGTAGTAGGCATAAAGTGCACACTTTCCCATTTCTATGGTTGCGGGAATTGAATTGAGCCGAAATTTATATTGCTTCATGGAAGAGTCGTGACTCGAAATACCAAGTTTCTCAGCGCGAGTTCTTAGATGAGTGATTTATGAACTTGGCGGCGCAAATTCGTCGTGAAAGTTCCAGGTCCCTCCGGGGCGAGGATGTTCGAACAGTTCTCCAGCCTTTGAGATAATAATATCCCCAGTAGAATAAGTGATATAGACTAAAGTAGCTTCAACTCGAGCGCAACAGTTCCGCGGTCCTAAAAACAGTGCGAAAGTTGTGCTGATTGCAAAGTGTTAAAGATCTGGGTATGCTTTACTCGGTATCGAAAATCCGAGAATTATTTATGGAGCCGAGAGAAGGAAATCTTATCAATATGTCGCCGATATTCTGTTTGTTTCTGATTATTTTGGTATCGTTCTTCCGAGAGATTAGACCTTTCACGCTGGAACAAGTGAAATTCGAATCACGAACAAGACGATAATTTTTTATGTACGGCAATGAGATTTATTCGAATATAAGCCGATTATAAGCAGCTTTTGTGTTCGATATCATTTGACGCAATATTTGACATTGCATGATATGTCATAATATGTCGTATTACAGCGTGGCTTTTAAGTCAGATTCAAACGAAACAAGTGAGCACGAACAAACATGAATAAATAGCTTCTATAAATACTGTCGTGATGGCGTTCGTTGAAACAAGTTATTCATTCATATTTGCTCACGAACATTTGCTTTGTGTACAACGTTAATAACGAAAAGTTGCACAATATTTTAAAATAATTTGAAAAAATTTTTATTATTGCTGAACAAAATAATTATTAAATTATTATAATGTTAATTTTTGAAAATTAAGGTAAATTTAATAGGTGTATTGCTAAAAGCTTAAATTTAGCAGTTATATCGAAATTGTTATGTAACTTCTTGAATCAGTACTTAAATTCATGATTTTAACACGTAAATATTCATTATTAAAGCAGCATTAAACGGGATTCGATTTTCAAAAAACCTAATTCTTACTGTACCAATTATATTTTATTGTGGATTCCGAAAATATTAAAGTTTAGAGATATTTTAAAAAGCTTTATTATTATAGAAGTATTATAGAAATATATAATTTCGCGAATTATCATATGCGTTGTATATCTAAATTGTCTAAAATCTATATATGTCATATTTCATATTAGATTCATTGCATTAATATTTAAAAATTACGCTATATTGAAGGTACTAGGAAATACTCAGTTATCATTATATAAGCAATTTTTATTGACACATGTCAGAAAATTATCATGCACTTGACATTGTGCTACATTAGTCATTTAAAGTAATATTGAAAAGATTGAATAATATATTCGATAAATTATAACTTTATTACTTATATTGCTGTTTCCTCTCTGCGGAACTCACAATAATATTACAGTTTATTAATCATACATTAACACATGAAAGTGATATGTGAGAAAAGAAATTGAAACGAATAATTTTGCATAAAAAAAATATTCCGCAACACGTACTCGCTCTTCGTTAGTCGCGCGTGATTTTTTCGTACAACGTACAATAAAATTTACCACGGTATAAAAAAAAAGATGCAATATTAACGACAGCGATATATTGTACAATGTTGAATCATATGTATAACGGCGATTACTTGCTTAAAAATTGGAATTTATTTTATATTTTTCACTATTGATCTCACAACGATGCCTTGACATCTGAAATACTGTGACATTTAAATGTCTGCTATTTAAAATGATTTGGGAATTGAGTGAAATCTGGTTCTAATTCACGATTTTAATCTAGCTGAATCTCATTATATAAAATAAAAAGTTATTTGACTATTTTGCGCATACTTCTAACTAAGAATCTTATTGCTAAATACTATATTGAGATTTTTCTAGCAGCTTGTAAGAATATTTTTATGTATTTATATATTTATAGATAAATAAACAATTTAAATTTGAATAAATAAATCTAATATTATGGTGTAAATAATTAGACGCAAAATTATTCGCGAAAGTTGAAAGTGAAGTATGATAAAGATTCATGTAATTATCATATCTAGTTTAAATTTTTTAACTAACTGTGTGTTAAATAACAAGTTATGTTAATTTATATCTAAAAACCCTATATCACGAGATTTCACATTCTTTTACAAGGAAAAATTTTACATACTAACAAAAATGCAAATTTAAGAATCAATATGTATTTTAGATAAAATAAAGAAAATTAAAATAAGAGATGAAAGTATTTAAAATGTTAGGATTTTAATTATGAAATTAATGAAATAATAAAAATTAGATTATTTATAATAATTAGTGGTCGCATAAGCCACTTTGGAATCAGCTTAGCATTTCCTAGTATTATGTCAAAGGAAATATAAGTGCATGACGTTCGATAACGTCAGTTAGGGCAGAATATTTTTTCTGAGATAAAGGCATTAACGTCACTTTTTGTACTCACCATGTCATGGATGAACAGCAAGACGTTAATCGTTTCCGTTATCGCCGTAACGACAGTGTGCATTTATCGCAAAACGCAACGGGTATTCGCGATAATACGTACTTACGCATACATACATTACTTTTCTTTTTACTCTCGCATGTTTTTCTTGGCTAAATGAAATGAAAAGTAAATTGAACATTTGAATATACAAACATCCAAAATCTATAAATTACATGAATACATAAAGATAAATCTAGCATAATGCTCTCTTCAAACGAGACTTGAAACTGCATCACATTTACATTATTTTGTAGAAAATTAGTTATATAATTTAATGCTAAAAAGAATGTAGAAATGCATTGTTGATTAAATTCTATTTTATAGCAAAATTATTATAGATTTTGTAATTAAAAAAATGCATCTTGATTTTGAATATACAAACTTAAATGTGTTTGATAAAATTTCCTAATGTTTTGGACTGCCTTTTCGCTTTCACTTAACATTAGAAATAGTCGACTTTCGCGTTCAAGGCTTTTTTGATTTTTGTATAAATGCGAACCAGTCGGTCATTACAGCGAGTTTACGATAAGTACCCAGTGACAAATGATTTTTGTTTCACAATTTTATTACAGAGCTGAATTTTACAATGCATTTTACTACACGGTTTTTTTTTATTAGAGTATTACATAATTTTTTAGTAAAAATAGGTTAACTTAGCATTAAATTTATATAAATATGAATTTTTCTGTTGAATCGAATTGTTATTTTGCCATTTTATTTCATAATATAATATCATCGCGTTTCGATAATTAATTTCAATTTATTGCTGATTATAAGCACAATGACAATTTATAACTTTGCGATAAACGATTTCCGCTTGTGCTAAATATATCTGTCTGAGTCACGGTTTTAGTCGTTTAAAATTAAAGCTGCTGCTCGCGATAATCACATAATGGAATAAGAATTATTAAATAATTCAAGATGGAAAAATATATTTTGGCGGATGATCACACATGAAAAATTGTTCTATCATAGAAAATTTATTTATCATTTTATATCATTCTTGGTTTATATCATATCTCTACGTGGACAAACGATATTTATTATGCGCATTCTTTAAACTTGATAAATGACGCATGCACGCGATTACGTTACCAAATTCGTCAATGCTTAAAAAGCATAAATTTTAGACCGTAGTACATCTTCTGTCAGTCAAAAGACAATCTATTGAATTATTATTCTTTTTCCAATATTATTCGACTTGTTATAATTTATTTTACTAAATATTACACATGGAATTTAAATGATTTAATATTCAAATAAATTTATGATCGTTTATCAAAAATCGATATTTATTGTCGTTCGGGGATATTTGTAAAATAAGGTTATTATAGTAAAACTCATAAATTCAAAGATCTAGCCTAATAGCATATCAAGTTCGATGTAATTCAAAAGCAATTGCTATATTATCAATTTATATGTGTATTCAATGTTTAATTTGTTAAAAGTTTTTTAAACTCTCTTTAATCGACTTAAGTTTCTGGCCGAAAAGAAGCAATTTCATATTTGTCGCTCGAAAGCGTTTACAAAACGTTATATACATGAAGTATCTAGAATTACGAGTTTATCTGACAGGTGGTCGCTCAGTTTAAACAGTTTGAAATATGGTCTTGCACGGTAGTGTAAAAGCACAATAATCACCGCGAGCTCGTCGGACGAGAAAATTACGTTGGTGTACGCGTAATTTCGTGTTTTCTCAGCTGGTTAAAGAGGGTCGGACCGCATGTACGAACGTCACTATAAATGACAGAACACAAAATGCGCTTTCTATGACATAACACGCGACTATTAGGATCATGTCACGATGCAGCAGGATTTAATGATGAGTCAACGATTACAATTAATTACGTATCGTGCCAATTGCGTCTCGACTGCTCGCTCTAGCTCGTTCATTATTGGCCAAGTCTCTTTAAAAACGTGGGGTATACTTTAGAGTTTCACTTTGGGAATTACCTTTAATGATAAAAATTATGAAACTCAGAATGAATAGTGAGAGTTTGCCGCAAAAACAACTCGTAAATCACAGTAGTAAGCAGATTTGAAAGTTTAAGATCTTGGAAAAGGATCGCGACAAATATAGAGAAGTATAATAGTTCAGAAAACAGAAAGATGAAAACTAAAAAGTATTATGTAATTAATAAATAATTATTACATTTTCTTGCCGAACGTCGTGATATTTTTGTTTCTGAAAATCAATCAACAATCGTGATATTTTTATTTCTGAAAATTATTCTCGATAGTAAACTCTAAGATAAAATAAAATTAAGAGACTATTTTTAATTCAAGAGTATAATATCGAATCTCTTTATTTGCATCTCTATTTATATTTCTGATCAATGTAGAATTTAAAATTATTCTTAGAGAAGCATTCTGTATAATTCATCAAATATTTCAACTTCTTAATATTAATTTACTATTATTAATCTAATTAATTCTTGAGCAAATCTTTTAAATTCTTATTACATTCTCAAGTAGTCGAAGATCGACAGCATGACATGGATATCATTATAATAAGTAGAACGATAACCATCACATTTGTACGGTTATTAACCGAGTGATAAATTGTGATTGAGTGATTCATTGGTCGATATTCGATACGTGAACGTCTTATAGGAATCATGGGCGCACTTTGCCCGCACGAACATACGAGTGCATGATCACGCGCGTGATTTGGAGATTGGAAATTACGACGATCGATGTGATATTTCGCCGCGTGAATCTACTCGCGGGTTCAACGACATTCGTGCAAAGGACGGCAAAATACATGTCTTGCGAAGTGCGAAGTACACGTGAGGACCGTGGTGGGACGATTGAGGCAGAGATCAGAGAAAGGAGTGATTATCGTTGCTTACCGATGTACAATTCCGAACTTTTTAAAACTGTGTGGACAAAGATCGGACGGATGTGCGGCTATATCATTTGCGCCAAATCCTACCTCTCAGGTCAGTAAACAGCTGTTGAAAAATATCTTCGATTTCGATCATATATATTTTATGCTCTGAAAAAGATAATGTGTGTCATTTACAATAAGAGTCTTGATTTTATATATTAGCTTAAATTTTGCAGTAAGTTCAATTAATTAAATTTCTATCATAAATTTAATTTTTTATATACTTTGATTAAATTATTTTTTTCTATTAAATTTTTAATTTAAAAAATTCTATATATATTCGACGTCATAATTTTTTGATTATTTAGTATATTCGAAATTATAATTTTTCAAAGATTTTTGTAAAATATTTTATTTTATATTTTGTTTTGTACTACTACATAGCAATTTTATGTTACACACATACTAGTAGAGATGAAGTCTAAGTTTATAATCAAGAAATTCATAATTATTTCCGCGTATTTATATTTTTCCTTGTATTTTACATCAAATGCGCTTTAATTCTTATCTAATCTAAAAATCACGTTGCAATATTATCGTCTACTCGCTTCAGACATTATCTCTTGATTATCTCAAGTTTTCTCAGTTTTGTATTATTGAATATCGAAAGTCTTTACCTTTTAATATCTCGTTAAAAATAGAAATTGCCGCAAAATAGAAATAGTCGTTGAAATCAAAGTACAATATGTAATCCGCTGTATATTTATCAGCAAGTGAATGCTATCTTTATAATCTTTATAATCTTTCTCGAGGAAAGTTTATAAAAACTAAGAAAATTACGTAGTTATATTTAGGACTAATAGTTCGTGCAGAAGCTTTTCATTTTGTGAAAACTTTAAGACAGAAAGTGCTGCGTCCTAGGTCTCTCTTTATTTTAAAGTATAGTTGCTGATAAGTAGTCATTGCCTGAACAAAGCGACCGGCAAAGCGCGTTTGTCGGTCCTGTTTCCTCAACGCGAGCAAAGAAAGAGGAGGCGGCCTGTTTGTAGAAAGTAAGTGGAAAAAACGAGTGAAAGCGACTAAAGATATCTTTAACAACGGGAAAACTTGCGTAGCATTTCCTTCGAAACTATTCGCGAGATCGAGAAAAGGCGTGATAGATCGCGTTTAAGATCACAATAATATTCACCTGTTACTAGAAAAATTCAGACAGAAAGCAGAGTTGATCTTAAACAGGATTAATTTGAACATTAATTACCTAGCTAAAGATTGAAATGAAAAATATATCTAATACAATACGATATAATACAAAATTATGTGAAGTATTGCTGTGTGAATACTGCATTAATTTTCAATAATTATAATGATATATTTCTTTCCAAAAACGTTGGAGCTACTTCATAATTAGAACAACAACCGAAATTAGACCTTTGTTCTCTCGAATGCAAAGGAACGTTATTTTCTGCGAAACGCAAACCGCTGATTATCGCGAAAACAATTCAGCATGAGAAGAGAAACCGACGATCGTTCGGCGTTTAGGATAATAGTACCTTCGAGAGGAGAGTACCCTAGCTATATTTACGGGCACTTTTCGAAAGAGCCCTCGCACGATCGATATTTGTCAGGATATTCTCAATCTGTGGTTTCTTTTACTATCGGCGAGTCCATATGGTGCGTATATATAGTTAGTTGGCAATAAATCAGTATACTCTGAAATTGACTCCGAACTAAGTCTGTATTTCAGTTACCTAGATCTAAAATTACGTGATGTTACAGAATCTCAGTGGAATGCAAACCGTTGCCGACTTTGAAAATTTTTAAATGCGCTATTCTTGATTCTTCTCAATTATATCTACATATATTTTAGAAAAATATGCTAAGGAAGCATTGCAATATTGGAATATTGCTGAAAATATTTCATTCATTGTAATTCGAAGTTTATTTTCTTAATGCGTTTATTTTCTCTTACTAGACAGTTTAAAAAAATTAATACAAGCGAGCAGTTCTTCCCATCTTCCGTTCATTTTCCAACTATTGGAGATCAAGTCTAATACCTGTTTACGTGTTTTCGACTTAAAACCTGTTTATCCGTTTTGATTCCGCTCTGCGGAACAGGCGCGCGATTATAGCATCGATAGCGCACGACTGCGTTGCGTAAGCTCGCAGGCGTTTTGCAATTGTAATTCACGGGCTTGCACCTCGGGCACGTAGATTGGATATTTGTTCACCGATAACGGCATAAGGCGATTCTAAATCGCTAGACCGAGCGGAATTGCCGATTCGTGCGAAAGCGCTGCCGGAAAAAATGATTGTTAACAAAGTGATGGCTGCTACGCGGATGTACTTTCACTCTTCGCCGATAATGAGTTTCCCGCGCACAGATCCATCCGTTTGATCAGGAAACACGCATCTCTCGTGTACCGCATCTTACATTGCAGTATTGTTTGAATTGAATTTTCTATAAGAGGTGGATTATTAAGGATACCGACCAAATGTCGCTGGAAATTATTTTATAAATTTATTGATTTATTGAATCGACTGAATCGATCCTCCATTAAAATTTTGCGAAATGCTTTAATTTATCGCTAAATATTAATTTTCAATTTAAATGCTAAATGATTATATGATAAGTGATTTAATTTCTCTCTTCTCTCTCTTCTGTTAGGTTAAAATTCAACTGAAAGCAAATAAATTTATAACTACAGTTGTATATCGGCCATTGCTAATCTAGGACACGATTGTGCGTGTAACACTAATTAAATTTTATATTACAAATAATTATTACGAATTCCAAAATGAATAAATTTGTGTGTTGAAAACCTAATCTATTAAAATTTTTTAATTTTTAATGTTGAGAAAACTTATAATTGTTATTTTTCTTGATTTATTCTCTAGTTATTGTAAAAAAATAAATAATTAATTAAAAGTGATAAAAATACCTGTATTAGCATCTCCAATATAACAATTTTTAAATACATGCGTGCATGTATAAAATACTCGAATCATAAGAAATACAAGAAGTTTAGATAAAAAAAGTGAAAGTGAAGACGTAACCGCAAATCAAGGATATTTCTAACACAGAATCTGCCGCGTTATAATCATTTTTACTGATTACAAGTGAAAAAAATGTCCCATTGTCAAGCCATGAACGCATACTATGGTTGACTTTCGCTCTGCAGTGCGTACTTCCGCTATATATTGTTCTTTAGCGGAAGTCAATCTATCTCTGGCAGTAATGAATATCCTTTCGAAAAAACGTTTTTATCCTTAATAATAGATGGCAATGGAAAATGAAAAAATAGATAAAACAAGTTTTTTCCGTTTTAATTTTGGAAAATATTTTTGTTCTCAACGAATAAAATGGTAAAAAAAAAAGTAAAAGTAAACAATCAAAACGAGTCTCTTTTATCTTGTTTTAAAATTTTTGACAGATAATCTAAATACATATATTGAATAGAATTAAAATAAATTAATTTATTAATATTATGCACAGATTATATATGTATGTTAACTACAATGTTTATGAATACGATAATACTATAACTTGATGCGAATAATTTGATGCAAAAATAAAATGTCATTATTGTAATTATCTGTCACTGAAAAAAAAATCATAAATCCTTGCAATGTATGACGAATAGAAAGTGCGTCGTTTAAAATCCACTCATTGCTTGCGTCATTCCATTTTAAATTTAGAAACGCCAGAGATACAGATGAAAGGCACTCTAATGAATCATCCTGTGTACACGTGTAATAGCGTACGTATTCATTATAATTAGTTAATATCGATGAAAAGAAGGCGGGGTAGAAAGAAAAAGAGAGCTCGTTCATATTTCTCGCGGCGTGTTTTTAAACAAAAGCAAACTCGGGCAAGCGATCTAATCGGAACGAAAGTATCAGCACGTTTGAATCGATACGTGTGGCTGTGCATGCCGATGATGGATTGGCAAATGTGCGATCAGGTATATGTGCAACCACATATATCACACATACGCGCATGTAGTATGTGACGCATCGCGAGAACCCGACCACGCATTTCTGAGAAACTAGGTTACAGCCCATTGGGTTCACAGAGCCCCCCGACCTAGAACTCCTTTCCTTTTCGGCACTTCCGGCTTGACATCCTTAGGATCGATGCCGCTTGCCGCCAGTTTTGCTCGATGCGTTCTTGACTGAAATTTCCGAAATTTCGATCGCGATTCGAACTACTAATATTCAGGAAAATGCATATTTATTGCATATTTAAATAATTTCGCAATGTTATTAATGAGTTTTTACTTAATAATTTATTTCTATAATTTCGATTTAACTACGTATTATTCACATAATGAACAGTAGCTCTAAAATGCAATACAGATAATTATATTTGCATGAATTCGAAAAATTTTTTATATTTATTTCAAAACATAATTTTAGAATTTAAGTAAAATTGATGATTAAAAATTAATTTTGCAAAGCTTAAAACTTTTTCGTACAGCCTTTAATTTTTGCTACATCATTGATCATGAAAAACCGTTTAATTCATGTGAAGATACTTTACAATTCTGATTTTTTCATGAAACTTTCATAATTCGATCTACCGCGTCAGGAAAGGAAAATACTAATGATTTATTAATATATTAAATACACTTAATACATATATTATCTTAATGTTAAATTAATACGATGTGATTTATTTCGACAAACTGTTAAATCGTTTGTCAAGCTTGAAATTTATTAGAAGAATTTATAATACATGCAATACATTTATAAACTTAGAATTCGTTGCAACATACAGGCAATCAACTATATAGCCATACCAACAATTATAAACATATTTAGAATCTATTGTAGCGCATGCCAATTCGTTGTGTCACAAGAAAGGAACAATGTGCCTCTCTATAAATATGCATAAGTATGTAAGCCACCGCGATAAAACGCCGTTTCAGCGTTTTCCGTCTGAATGGCCTCGCCGTGTAAAACCCACGTATGAAGAGTATAAGTCGTTCTTTGCTTTTGCTACGGTTCTTCGAGTCACGCCAACATGAAATCATTCCTCACATGATACATACCCACGCATCTTCTAAAAGATTCATTGTCGTGTGCAATGATATAACTATACATATTTTAACGCTTCTATCAATCGCAAAATACGTGAGGGTGTGAAACGTCAGAACCACACAAAATGCGTGTGAATTCTGAATGATGTGCGTCACAAGGTTTCGCGCTTTACATCAATAGTTAAAGACGAGATGTGTGCTGGCGAGATACACTCTCACTCAATCCACAGCTATGCCATTGATCAAACGAACCGAAATTTGCAGAAGCATTTTGACATCTGTCTTTGAAACTATTGACTGGATTTCTATTTCTAGACATTTTTTAAATTTTAGCATCAAATATTTTAACGGAGATTTAAATGAAAATTTGCCAAATTAAATAAACAGTAACATTTTACTATCTATTTGTATCTTCGAAATTTTACAAAAGCTAATTAATTCGCGAAAAATTTATTTTCCATAGAAAAGTATATTTGAAAATGGAGAATAATTAGAGGCTAGAAAGTAAACTTTTGTGATAGGCATCCTCTCTCTACGGTAATTTTAGCAAAATTTTAGTAAAAAAAACAAGATTCTGTGTTTTATGATATCCCCAGTGTGTAGACTTCTAGGATCAAACACGTATTTCTGCTTTTTCCTTCTTTACTTAGCGATTTTATCATCGCGCGAAATATTGTAACGACGGTCGACTTTTTTCATCTGAAAGTCGTTCAGGCAAACCACGGCAGTTTTCAGCGGAAACTTATTTTCGCCCTTAAATCTTCCGAAACGCGGCGCGAGCGGTTGGATTATCGCGCTCTATGTATTCTGGCATGCGGAACGTTCTTGTCTGGCAGGATGCCCATCGTTACGCGGGATGTTGAGTCCATCCACCGGTGCGGCTGTGCTAACTCCGAGATGCCGGGTTAGTCGTTGGAACAAGGATGAGACGGGAGATCAAGAGCGAGGTTGCAAAATTGTAACTACCTTCTGCAGCCTCACTTTCCGCTGAACAACCGCGAATTTTAGTTTGTTGTGTAAAATGAGTCTATTTTAATTGCGGTAATTTTTAGCAACTATTGTGTTAGATTTGTGCAGGATGTTAACTGATATCCCATGAAAAATGATGACCTCTCCCGAAATTTATGTTTCCTCTGAGAACTCTCTCCGACAAATGACGGTCTTAAATTATCAGTTAAATGGAGTTGCTTTTAAAAAGTAATTCTAATAAACTTTAGTATCTCAAGAGAGATACGAGAAAATATAAGAGAAATACTACAATTATTTCTTTATTAAATAATTTTAGTAATATATAATACTTTAATATAAAATATTTTATTTAGTAGTGTACAAAAATATCTCTTTGTAAATTACTAATATTTCAAAAAAAATATTGGAAATGTTGATTGTTTATTCGCCTGTGTTATAACGGAAAATATTTCAGTTTGCCAGGATTAATCAGGTACAGCTTTATTCAATTTGTCTCCCATTGAATTTGCAGTAACCGAATGGTTTGCAAAAAACATTTTTCTATCGTTATTTGTCGCGGGTGATGCAAACGGTAACTCTCGCGCGACCTTTTTAATAAGCCATCGGTGCGTGAACGAAATAATGATTTTACGAGCGAGTCGATTTATTACCCCTACGATTTTTCACGTGAAAGCTTTTCACGAAAAGAGCGATGGTTAGCGAGAAAATAATTGCGGGCGATCTATATTTCCGTGTAGTGAAAAAGCGCTAAAATGGAATGGGTCTATCTATTTCGATGAGCACGTATAATTACAATTGCGGTATCCATCGTATATTTATGGAAACCCTGACATCTCGTTTGCTCGATTTGCCGCTTGTATAACGCGAACCGTCGTAATCAGAATTAAGCTGTCATAATCATGCCGCAATCTGTCACAATCAGAATTGGAATTTTCATTTACAGAAGAAATAGATTGTCACATAGACTTCTCTTACTTAGATTTTTTGTCTATCTTCTATATTACGGTTAAAATAATACAATTTAAAATGGAGCTAAGAAACTTCATCTTGGTGGAGTAAAACGTCTTTTCTATGTTAAAATATGTAAAATAAAAAGATAAAAATATTGTTTTAAATTCTCAGTAAATCTATTTTGCTAGATTTTTTAATTATAAAGATAACAATAAAAAAGACATAATCAATGTATAAATGAGAAATTATAGCTTCTTACATTAATTACCAGTATTTTATTGTAATAATTATAATTTATTATAGAACATTTATTAAGAACTATAAATACCGTAATTATATTGAAATATTTTTACGTATATAATTACTATTTTTTTCGGCACTTTGTGAAGATAAATAAAAAAATTATCGATGTAGTTTGCGGTAAAAGAAACAAAGATCGATGAAGCCACAGCAGAGTAACTTTCGCAGTTTTTTCCGTATTACTTTCGCTTCTTCCAAACTTCTGGTTTTTAGTGATTCCATACACACAGAAGAGATACGTGTACTCTTGCATCATTTTATAAGTTCTCAGTAAATACAGTTTGACAAAGAGGGGTAAACTTAGGTCATTTATTTGGCAAGCACAAACAGAGGCACACATACTGTTAATTAAACAATTTTCCGGGACCTGTTTGTTCTAATTAGCGATCGTGGTATAAATCGGTAGCATTTGAAGCATTAGTAGAAGCAGATTATTTATTAGAAATCCGAGGTTAGATTTTTAAGAAAGATTTAAAAGAAAGATAAAAATATGCATTTTTGAGAAAAAGAAAATGTCTTTGATATGTAATTAATATTGGATTTGATAAAAGTACGTTAAGGCATGCAAGAGTTTTTCCCTCATTTCTCCAAAATGACGAGGAAAATGTTTTAACAGTTAATTCCGATTGGATAATGACAATAGTTAATTATACCTCACGAACTTTAACTGAATTCATGCCCTCTCATCTACGTATTCACCGAATTACACATCCAACTTCTGAATGCGCCGTCGTATTTATAAGTCTGTACTTCGCGATGTGTTAATTCCTGCGGATACTGTGGATGACACGGAAATCTGAAACAAAGGAGCGCGACCACGTAACACAAGCTCTTCCTCGCTTGATTCCTCTTGATGCTCTCTTTTCATGTCCTTCTCTCTGAGCTATCCATTTGCTCCGCGTCTTCTCCAACTTTTCTCTGGAATCTAGGCTGTTACCGTGGCAACACAGGTACAGGACACTGAAGACTTCACCGAAGGCCGTCGGACAGGAGAAGGATGGAAGAAAACGCAAAGACTTCCCTCCTTCTCGTCCTACCAGCTTCGCGCGTCTCGCCGTCCTTCTTCGGCAATCTTTTCCCCATCTTTCGTCTCCTTCTCGCCGCGATCAGATGTTCGAAAAAATCAATAAGACTCTCCCTGCTCGGCTCGGTCCATCGCCTTCTCTTTCTGCGACACGGTCCTCTCTGTTCTTCTCCCTGTTGCTTTCTCTCTCGGCTCCGGCGCGACATTTTGCGTCACACGTTGAGAAGAGAGCCGCCACAGTCGTGAGGGAAGTGGAGCGCGGGGAACAAAGGGGGTAGGATGACTCAGAAGGGTTGAATGTACACGTGGAGCGCGCTTTGTTGAGGCCACCGAGTATCCGGCACAGCTGATCGCACGAGCATGTACTCATGTCTCGATCTGCTCCTGCGCGACCCGACGTCTCGAGCATCGATCCTCCGGTCGAAAGCTTCCGACTCGGATATACGGTTGTTATGAGCTGCCCTGAGAATATAACAGATAGATTATCTTAATGCCTTCCATATTGCGATGTGAGATTACGTGAATACACAGATGTGAGATGGAATTAGAGGAAATGAGAAAGGTCTTATTTTAAATGTAAGCTCGAATTTCTTACTTAAAGACGAATGGAAAAGAGGAATAATAAATTGAAGAAAGACTTAATGTCTTTCAAATATTGTCCTGTTTAACTCAAATGTGCACCGAACATGTTATTTCAATATTTGACATACAGGATTATGATATATACACAATCTGTCATTGAAGACGATGAAAAAGTTGCAGAAGAAGTCTGTTTTGAAAAGAAATTTAGTTTTTGCTATATTAATATCACAAATTTTTACAGAAAGTGATAAATTTTATATTTATTATAATATATTGTATCTTATGCAAATTTTTAAAATTTTATATACAATGGATAAATTTTAATCTTAGATATGTGAAATGCGGAGGTGAGAAAGACGGGAACGACATACGTAGGAAATAAAAATTAATATGTTTAATGCAAAAGTAAAAACAAAGAAATTTTAACTTTATTTCTAATAATACATTGTTTTACATGTTATAACAATATAATTAAAAATATCTTAATTAAAATGGCATTCTATCTATTTTATTCTGAGGAATTTTTCATAATTTCTTAAAACAAATTACTTTGACATTTTTATTTATCATAGATTAAATAAAAATAACTATTTTCGAATCAATGAAATTCAGATATATCGTTATCGTTTATCTAAGCTGTACAATAGCGTTGCTTGTACGACTTTCAAGTTGAATTATTTCAGGAACTAAGTTCCTCTACAAATAGCACGTTTCGGTGAGCGAGCTTGGAAAGCGAATCAAAGTTACGAGAGATATGCAACCGAAAAAAAAAAGACAAAGAGAAACCTAAGAACACTAATGGATAAATCTGTTTCCTGGCGAAATTAGGATAATTAACAGACCAATTCGAAGTGAATGCGAATGAGTCAGTGATTGCGAAGAATTTTAGCTTTAGATACAGTTCACCCTCCAGTGCCATTTACCTACCGCTATGTATTGAAGTAAACACGATTCTGAGTACGAAGACCCATGCATAATTATCGCATGTTACAACCGCGTTATATCGTGACTAGCTGAAAGAAACATGTTATATTCTTCGCCCAGCGCACGATAATACTACCGCCTTCAGGAACAAACAGTGCTTCGCGGTAGTCCTCGGTTCGTAGCGGTTGTCTGACAGCCCGGTGCGCTTAATTCCCACGGGCAGCAATGGGAAAGGAGCTGCGCTTGACAATAACCGGCTACCGTTTTACTAGTTGTCCCAGAACTGACGGAGGGTGGTCGTGCGACGTTATTTCTGCAAGTTATCTTTAATAAAATATTTCTCGAATTGAAAGTTTGAAGAACTATAGTAGTCAAATGTGCGAATTGAACTTTGCAAATGCACGTGGATGAAACATTATCCATGTCACTAGATCTTAAATTGAATTTTCTTTTTAAAAAGAAATCTTAATTCGACATCTGAAATATGAATTACTGAAAAGAAGGTTGAGTGAAGTGATGATTCATATCACGTTTCTTTTGAATATCTAGTTAATAAATTTCGTGGTTAGAAAAATTGGAATTATGCTCATTACGCAAGAGAGGACTCGGAATTTGCGTTTATCTTGAATTTTTCGTGTGCAAATCATCCAGAGATGGAAAAATGGAATCTGATTCCGAATACACAAATAACTCTTTTTTTTTTCAAAGATTTTTCTGTCATGATTCAGCCAGTCAGGCATTTATTTACACAACTTGTACGCGTATTTCGCTAAGCGCTTTGGATTCTGTTATTCTCGTCGAATCTACCTTTCACTCGATAGCGACTTTGTCGAGATGTTCGAGAGAATATTATTCCATTGACTCAGTTACTATCATCCTCTGTCGTATTAACGGCTATTACTATGATGACTTGCGCTATCGACATTATCGGTTCCGTTAGACAATTTCATATAATTATTAACTACGAGCAAATATCCAATTTGAATTTACGCAACTGTAATTTATTATAATGTCACATCTATGAAATGAGATTGGAAAATTGAAATTGGTAATTTGATATTTTTTGAAAAGTTAGATTTTACGTTAGATTTTAAAAGTTTAGATTTTTACGATAGAATAATATATATTACAATAATGTTTAAACAATACAATTTCTGGTTGATATTTTCTGAAATACAATAAATTAATTTCTAATTGTTTTTCAAATAATTCAAAAGATGGTATCAAGTATGAAGAAGAAAACAAGATAGGTACTAAATAATTTATCTAGAATTTTATTTTACACAATTATTATAAAGAAACATCAGTATAATTTTTATTAAATTAGCATTACTCAATTTTCTAAACTTTAATTTGTTGTATATAATTTTGAATATTTTTAGTTTAGCTTCTTCTCTATCTTTATAGAAAAAGTAATATCTTCTCTCTGAAATTTTTCACAAGTATATCATTATAAATAAAATTACTTTTTTATATTCCTTCAGTTGTGATTACACTCGTTCGTATTTGCGTTGCATTATTTTACGTTATTCTGAATGAATAATGCAATTCGCATTTCTGGACGGTAGACAGAAAATATTGTCGCATTTGTGCAACCGATATCTTGATATCGAACTCGTTGTCCGGCTGATAATGCCTATCTGAAATCGAGATGCGCTTATCATCTCATTCTGAGCAAGTAATATAATTCACATTTTCAATCGTAGATTGCGACAGAAAATATTGCCGTATTTGTGCAAATCATATTTTCATATCGAACTCTTTGTTTCACCGATAAAGCTAATCTGAAATCATACATTCGCTTATCTCCGGATTAAATCGACATATTTTGACGTCCTCTCGTTCTTTATGTTGCAGGTCAGTATGCTCTGGTGCCAGAAAGAACCGTCCACGAAATGGGTAAATAATGCATTTGAACAATTTATCGCTTGAACGATCTTTATGCAAAAGAAGGTAAAAAACGAGCTTTAATTTTATGTTAAATTAGAAGATATTGCAGAAACATTTAGTAATTAATCGTCCTTAAAGCACTTCTTCAAATTGTTATATCGAATATTTCATAGAAGATACGATTACGTGAGCGCGACACAAAAACTTAAAACCATCCGCGCGTTTTACAACGCGCAATGGAGCGTCTTACATCACATTAATGGCAATCCCTTAACATTTTACGGTTGGCCGCACCGCGATTTTCTATTCGGTAACGTGCAGCGGCAATTAGTTTCCGATGGCGATTGGTAGGGAAGCAAATAACGCGGACGAAGGGTCTAGTGCACAAAAGCGATAAGTCCGCAAACTTTTTACGACAGAGATATAGATATATAAGATTGTATTAAACAATACAATATAGAGCACGAGTAACTCTTTGAGTTACATCGAATAAGGATAAAAAGCAGCGTGTATAATATTGTGCCATTTGCGCGAAAGTTACATTTTCTTCCTTTTAAGGAACAAAAGATTTCGTGAAAGTACATAACGTGAGGTCCGGCGACTGCATTGTGATATTTCTTTACGGTACTTAAAAAGGAAGAAGAAAAAGGGAAGAAACGTGAACAGAAGTTTAGTTTATTCTTTATATTAATTATTTTTATAGTATATAAGAATTATTTATTAATGATTTTTTTCCTTTGGAATTCATGAAATTATTGTTTTCGACATTAAATAATTTCAAAAGCTTTCTTCTCTGCGGTGCGGTATATTATTATTTCGCTGTCTTTATTTTCCTCTCTACAAACATCAAAATTATCTGTTCTAATCCATTTTCCAATCTACTCCGTCTTCGCGTATAATTCTTCTCACGATAAGTGGCCCACGAGAGATTTATCCTGGCACATTTTGAGCTTCTCGCTATTGCATACATTGGAGCCCGCAATTCGCTCCGAGAATGCGATCAAGCGGAGCCCACGGATGATAGTCACGTCCGGCCAAATTATGTAAACTTACATAATCCTTCTATTGCACGCCTGGCCGTGTCCTTCCAACGATAGTTGATTAACCCTTTTGCAGCAGTATTAATCCCTTAAAATCTGAACGTAAAACAAAACATCACTTTCATTTCAATTATTTTATCTATACGGTAAATAAAACGTGTCGGTTTTTTATGTACATTTTTTAAATTGAAATTTTATAAATGTTATATTTAAATAAATACAACAATAATAGAGACAAAATATGCAGAGAAGAATTAAATATCACAAACGCTGTTTCAACTATTGCGAACATATTTCTTATTTAAAATGTACAAATAGTTAAGATAAATAATATTTTTGTGTAATCTAGATATCTAGACATCTAGAAATTCAGGAGAAGTAAACTCGATGAGATCGTACTCTAATTACGACATATTGCTCGCTTTTGCTACGATCTCTTGAGAATTCCAAAAAAAGGTGACTTTCATCCCGACACTTTTTCTTACCTTTCCCGCAGCCCGAAACTATCAATTTCGATTCTACCTCGTGTTTGTTACTTTTCACGGTCCGCGTTCACCGCAATTAGAGAACGGTACTTTTGAGCGGGTCAATGCATCCGTTCGAGATCGTCGAGCGTGCCCAGAAACAAAGGAGTCGGGTTTCACGCTTTTACGCCAATGTTTCCGGAATAACGTTCGCAGCACGTGCATTAACTTTTTTTTACTTCCCTCGACACGCAGGGTGTTCCGTCACTATGATCGGTCTTTTTTTTTATGCACAAAAAATTCTTCGCATAGTTTGGAATAAAATTTTCCTGAACGAAACGGTGATGGAAGGTATTCGCATAATTTCTAATTTACAAACCATAAAAAAATTCAAGATTTCAGAAATGTAGAAAGGTAGATTTCGAATCTCGAAACACGTAGAAATAGGAGCCTTGTCGTTTATTTAATTTTACATGGACAAATCTCTTAATTTGAAATTTGCTTACAAAGATATTCAATATTGAAATTTAACGAAAATGGGTCAATCAAATATTTACTGAAGAAAAATGTGCTGGAAGTGGGTCAAAGAATGGCAGCTGAGGGGGGACACTTCCGTAAATTGAAACGTAAGATTTTCGTTTACTCTCAGCAGCCATCTTTTGTTCAACAAAGGGCTATTGTGATCCAAATTAAAAGGAGCACGCGCGAACCTTTTAATAATTTTCCAGAAATTAGCACATTAATAATTTAACATTTAAAATAACTTTATGAATCGTTAAAATTGCGGTGAAATTTAACAAACTGATGGAATCGAGTTTTAATAATCTAACGGTCATCGTTAGAAATATTTTGTCTAATTATTTCATTTGCTATTACGATCGCTATTACGGCTAATCGCTGTGAAATCACGAGATAAACACCGAGCACTGTGTCGGCAAATTTACACCCGCGCGGAAACGCAAATTGTCGAGTCTGATTCGGGCGAATCGTAAATACCGAATCGCAAGTGGTTTAACAATCATAACCGAGCGAAATATGTTGACACCGTCGATAAACCCCGGAGGGAGACCGAACGGCTACAGCTCCCTTCGTGATCGTGAGCAAACAAAGATTTTACGATTAAAGGATTCGCGTATCGGGCTCGGATGTGGTTTATTTAAACGGATTAACCGGATTAATGTTGCTTGTACCACTCGCGTGACGGTGGGCATTATTGAATGCGGTTGCTGCGCGCGTTATCGGAACGGGACCTGCGTTAGGATCCGGATAGCCGCATGCCGGATAAAGAATAGCGGTCGCGACCCCGCCCGCGGGATTCCCGTTAAGGAAGCATTAAACGATTCCCATCGGGTCGCGTATCGGAAGCGATCTCTCGCTTCCGTAATTACGCACTCGTGTGCCTGGTTCCATTATCAGTCCGCTATTTTGTTGCACAGAACAACGGAATATTCCGAGCCTGTTTTATTTTCGGATTTTTCTTATGATGAGTGTTAGCTTCAATTTCTAAGCTTCCCTATGTCATTTTGAGCAATGTAAAATTCGTACGAACATTTCAGAACATTCATTCTTCCGGCTGTTTGAGTTAATTGGGCAATTCTATTGTCTCAACGCAATTTCTTCACGCCGTGGAATTTAATTACAAGTAAAATTTAGAAAAAAAAGCGAGAGATTTAATTTAGAATGGAAACATAATGAAAAACTTCCGCGGTGATTTTACAAGTTTCCCCGACGGCAGAGAAGTTAACGGAGAGTTCGTGTCCGAAAGGCTCCAAGCCGCGCGATTACGGATGCGATACCGCTCAGAGTATCGATATCCGTCTCCTCGGCAAATCCGATACAGTGGAAAGCACCGGGCGTTCGGAATGGGGATATCCTAGTCAGTAACTTGTGCACAGCCGCGTGGCAGTGCACGTGAATGTGGGTTAGAATGCGGTAGACTAGCCAAGCCAACGACGAGCGCAAGCAAGCAGGCGAGCAAGCAAGCAAGCAGCTGACGCGGTGGAATCAATATTCTCACGTGTACGCGTATATAGCGCACGCACGGGCCAACCCGCGCTTGTAAACGGCGTGTACACGGCGACCCGGGAAAGGTAGCTGTCATTAGCGGTGATGACGATCAAAGTAATTTGGCGATGAGCGCAACACGTCGATGCGTATTCGGAGCGACGTAACCGATATTGGTTTCCCAACGATCGTAGGACGGATAATTAAATACGTAATAATTACTCCGACCGATTTCGTAACAAATATTCGAGTTATCGTTGGAGAAGTGTTATGTAATTTTCTTTAGAGATCTCTGTCTTTCGATGAATGTATTCGATGTTTTCTCGAAAGAGATATTTAATTAAGAAATTGTAGAGAATTAAAGAACTTCGGGAAAATTGATTTGCAACGGTAGGTAAATTTTTTTCGGTCAATTCTCTGAAAGGAATGCTCTTATTTGTGAATGATTTTTTAGAAAGAATATTGAGTCGTTTATCATATGTAAATTAGTAATAAGAATATACGTCTGTTGTACTTTCATTCTCATTCTTTATGTTTTTGGGAATTTATTATTATTATCAATTCACAGAACCATAATTATCGATTAGTGTAAAAGAAAACAGATGTGTACTCTATTATGTGAACATATGTTGAGATGAAGTAATCTCGCTTGCCACGTGAGCTATTTTTATCTATACCCCATTCGAGAATGACAAAAGTTGAACTTTGCGATAAAGGATTTATCAATTTTCAACCGGGAAGCGCATTTTGCATTCATCGAAATACGCCACGTTCGACGCATACGTTGGCCACATGGTCGCCGAGATAAGGAACACTGCAATTTTTTTTTCACCCTGCACCTGCAAGCAGATAAAAAAACTCATATTCTTCGCGATAACCGCTATCGTTCCTCCGAAACACGTTAATATGTTGTCTATAATTAGATAACTTTATCTTCGATGCCATTTTTGTATCTTATGTTATTTTTATATGTTACACTTAACTATAATTATTCTTTATCATAAACAACAAATTGTTTATTTTCTGCTCTAAAAAATTAAGTCGGCTAATAGCGTTTTTCTACAGATCACCAATTACGTTTTTAAATCAATTTCTACTTGGTAATCAACGTTTTTTACGCGGGATATTATCAAATGCAATATCGCGTAATTATTCTTAAAATTGTTGTCGCATTGGAAGCGAATCTTTAATGTTCATTTTTACCAATGTAGATTAACTTTAATCTCGGTTTAACTTATCTTACATTTTTCCAGATCTTAGAATTAAAGAAAGATAGAAAGTAAGTTAAACCAAGATTAAAGTTAATCTACATCGGTAGATTAACTTTAATCTTGGTTTAACTTACTTTAATAGGCATAAGCCCCATCCAAAAATGAAGTATCTCCGACCTTTCCCTCTTGCACGTAGACGTAGAATACGATGTAAGCTTATCGCGGTGCAATATAATCTTTCAATTAACATCCGTTGCCTCCGCTGCTCGAAATCTTTATCCGTTTGCCTTTATCATTGGCTCTGATAATCGCCTAATGTCTCGCACCGGAGACGACTGATCGATGAATGTGCCCTCGGCACACCCGCTTCCCATTGCTAATTTTTAGAAAGCGCGATCGAAGAACCGGCGGCCCTTCACGTTTGACCCCCTTCGCGACTCGTTAACGGCGCGTTCGCGCGCGGCATGATACCCCCGCGCGCGCGTTCGGCTCCCCGCGATAAATCACGCCTCGACCGCCGCGCCGGCCGTGTGCCGGATCCGCGCGCGCTTACTTTCAAATCTTCTGGCCAGCCCCGAAGGAAAGAAAGAGATAAGAAGAACGCGGCGCGGAGACGTGAGCGAGAAGGGGGAGGAGAGGGAGGGCACTCGCCTTGACGGAAGAAAGCCTCCGAGCGAGTTCGGGCCGACGAGAGTGCGGCGAGCGCCTGGATGCGTTTGCCGGACCTCGCGCCATCGCGCGCGCCGCCGAGGTGTCCGCTCGTCCGCGCTCCGCCATTGGACTGTGACCGACGGCAGTGGGGAACGAGATCGCGGAGCGATTGGCGGTCGCGCGTCGGCGCCGGCGGAAGCGGCCGCGAGAGGGTCGCTCGCGGTGAGGCCAGGTTCCGCATCGGCGCTCAGACGGCCGAGAACCGTGCACCCTGTCGCGTCAGCGATCGCCCCGCGAGGCGGTTCCGTTATCCCGGCTCTCCTTCTCTCTCTCTCTCTCTCTTTCTCTTCGTTCCTGCCGATCGGCGCTCGAAACAGACCGGATCGTGTACGGATTCTCGGGGACAACGTCGGAGTTGAGACGATTCCGCGTGACACGTGACCGCGCGCGCGGAAGCTTCCAGAGAACGTGACCTACTCGCGCCACCCCGAAGGATAGCGGGGCCGCGGGAGGGAAAGGGACTGGAGGAAGAAGCAGTGGAAGAGGGACAGACGCGGCGCGCGATCAGGTGACGTGAGGAGTCCATCGGCGCTTTCGGGCCTCTCCGCCGTCCCTCGGGGATGAACCCTCCCTCTTTGCCCTGCGCCGAGGAGATCCGAGTAGTCGCCGCTCGGCACTCGCGCAGTCCGTCTCGCGACAGCGATCCTCTCCGGACCCGTCGATGAGGTGATTGGCGCGAGATGAGGTGACTTTCGGTATCGAACGGAAGGAAGAAAACGAGCACGGTGGGTGTTTTGTGTGCGTGTGCGTGTGTATGTGTGTGTGTGTGTGAACACGCGCGTGTCTGTGTCCTCCGGAGCGCGTGCATCCTCCGAGGGCAGCGCGTCGCGAGGCTATTCGCGACACGAGTGCGCGCCGCCTGACACCGACTGCATCGCGAGAAGCCGCTAAAATTGGATACCTCTGCCGTCACGCCGAGCGCCTCGTCGCAGCTGACCGCCACCGCCGGACGATGCGCCTCGTCGTGAGATCACCCCGCGAGCGATAACGAAAGGTACGCGAAGGACAAAGTTTTCTCTCCTCCTTAGGAGGAGGGAGATGTAAATACCGCACCGCGCGCTTCGGCGCACGCCAATTAGTGGCTTTCCGCCTGAGTGCGGGCAAATGCGTTTCGGCGTGTGGATGTTACCCCTGATGGACTTTATTTTGGTTCACCGAATATCGATCTTCGTGAACACTGCCAGCGACGCATTATTAAATACCTGACGCATGTTGCTCATTTGTGTAAATATCCCATTTGCGAAAGACATTCCGACATTGAAGTGAACGTATGTTTTTTTTTTTCTTTCGTCACCGTATCGCGCTGGGAACGAGCCGCTCGAGTTCTCGTCAATTAATTTATGCTGCCTTTGCTTTCGATCGAGGATTCTGCTCTGCCGGATACAATTATTCTTTCTTGAATAATTTCGAAATTAATATACTGCTTTCTCGGCCCCTGCTCTTTTGTCCCCAATTAATTTTCATCGCTGATAACGTTTGTGGCACTCGTAATATTTAAGCGGAATAATATTAATACTGCCTTTTAAGTGGCACACACTTCTAACCCCAATCTCTCAAATTGAAATTTAAAGGTGCTTAATTCTAAAAATACTTAATCCCGTTACTTTGCAAGTCGTTCACATGATTTACCATTTAGGTCGCTGATTCATTAATAACTTATTGTCACGTAGCTTCCAGCAGACAATACAACACAGTTATTATATATATAATAATATATATCGTTACAATTAAGATCTTTAATTTCTTTCGAATCGTTCTTATTACAGCTCTTAATTGGCTCCGCACCTCGCTGGAATTCCTAGTTTGGCTTGCGCGAATTGTACAATAATCGTGCCGACATTATCTCATTTATTCCCACACACGCCCATTATAGAAACGTGTGGCTCATTTCGCGAAGTCAGTTTTTACCGACGACCTAACGCGCGTGCACGTGGAAAAGCTGATGCACCTGGCGTGTGCATTATGCGCCTCGGTTCTGCATAACGACGCAACGACTCGATCCCGAGTGACGTAAGATATTCTGCTTATAGCAGGATGGAAAAGAAGTGTCGGACGACGCTAATGTCATTCGTCGAAGTTTCAAATGAGCGAGAGAGGTTTAAGTGTGTATTTTTCTCCGGCCATTGTGCAAATATCCAGAGACGAACGTGCACGTTAAATATCCTTCTCTTTTCTCAATAGATCCTTCAAGGTAGATCAAATCCACAGATACCGCGATCACGTATGCTGCTCCGTTATGCGAACCACATTCCAACGAACGAAGTGCGACGGCAAATCTTGTGGAGTGTCTCCTTTGCGTACATAATTTAATATAATTAACAGCGATTTATTGTTAGTAATAATGATAATTTTTTTTGAGCTAAACTACGTGAGCCAGCAAGGAGATTATTCTGCGAATAGACAAAAAACTTGCACTTCTATATTTTACTCTTATTTAGAAATAATCGGAAGTTGTTTGACCAAACGATTAAAATTTCACGAGAGTATTGAGAAACTTTTCCATTTGTTCCAAATGCAATGCAATGCGGTGCGAACTCTATGTACCATATATCAAATTTTTTGTTCCTCATTATAGAAAAATAATGTAGACCCGAATCGCGTTGGTTCGCGACGTAAAGAAAACTTGCGTTCTAATTCGGTCTCAAAATATGAATTTCCACGATTCCAATCGTCAAACAGCCTGTTTATCTCGGCCGTGCGCCAAGATCTCGCACGCTTTCGTCGATTTGCAAAATACGTATGTATGTATGTACTCGCGATCGTCACGTGTTCTGATTTCTCTCTCGGACGACATCGGTTTCGCTCCCTCGCGTTACGCGCTTTCCCAATGGAGCGATTTCTGAACAAACGTCGCGCATTCTTCACGACTATAATCGCCGCGAAGAAAAATGCGGTGTGCAGGGCCGCATTGTATCTTTCCGGGCTTTAAAACGTTCCTTTGTAACTCGGACTAAACGAAAGGACGCGAATTCTTTCCAATCGAATTTTTCATTATGACAATTTTTATATTATAAAAAGTTGCTGAAAATATTAATATTGTTATATATTTGATATATTAAATTGAGACACACAGTTCGAAACACACTTAAAGTGTTTACGAGAATTCTACGTTTCTTCCTGCTTTACGCAACGTTTAACCAAATCACTGAACATTTCTAGAAATTTTGCGGGTCTCATTGAAACCTGACGCTTTATTAGTTCCTGGATGATGAATCGCGGCGTCAACCGTTGCGAAACGCAGGTCACGCACTCGATGACTGTAAAGCGGGCATTATCCTCGATCCGCGTACCTCGTTCCTTTCCTCTGTGCCAGTCGGCGGGAATTGCTACTTCGAGATTTTAAAGCCGTTAGCACAGAGGTTCCCAAACTGCTCGACTTCACTTCTTTTTTAATATCGCTGCCAAACTTAACACATCGAATTTTATTACAGACGTGTTTATAAATCTAATTAAGAAAGCGTCTTATTTATCAAGCTTTCTTAGATAGTCAATTAATTTGTATCATTTTCTTATTTTATACCTTGAGACATAAATGTAATAATAAATTGTTTTATATAAATTTAATTTTATAAAAATGTAGTTTATAATAACTTTTATATAACTCTAATACATTGTTGAAATGTTTCCTGATTTTTAATCGGAAAATTATATTAAAATTTTTTCTTGTTTTTATTCGATATTTTTGTGGCGTCCAGTTTGGGAACCAATGCGTTGCTAGGTGAAAGATCACAATGCGAGCGGTCGAGCGAGCGAGTAGTCGAGTGACTCAGAGTCCGAGTATCCATGGCACAGAAACTCGTGACGGCCATTGTGATCACCTTTCTTCCATCGAGCTTCACAATCTGCTCATGGAATTCGTAATATCGATCGTGACGTACGAGAACTTAACGTTGTTAGGTACGAGACAGTCAATACACAAGTTAGGGATCATTCGGTTTACGCTTGATGTCGCTACCAATTCAAGGTATCGATAGCATGAGTAGCTCCCTCAGGGATAACTGATCCGTATGGTCATTTGGGTTTAGCGAGCCCGAGCCTCAATACGCTGCGGATATTCACATACACTTACTCGCTCTACATACACATTCTTGTGAATGACGGCGCAATAAATGTTTGCGGAAGCGTTAGATACAATCTAATTTAACAATAATAATAATATGAATAGAAATTGAATCTGTATTTGATATAGATACAGCAGGATAGCGAAAGCTGAAGCTTATTTTTTTACTTACATTTCTTACGAAAGCATGAATATTGACTTTACAAAATCATTGATATATTAATATTGTTGGCATTTATAGAATATAATTCATTTAATTATTTAAAACAATTTATTTTTTAATTTATAATTTTCTTATTGTTTTATATTACAGAAAAAATTAAATTCTTTGTTTTGATTTTAAAACTATTTTCTATGAGGAACAAAATTAATAATGAAGAAAATTTTTATAAAAGCCAACAAGTAAGATTTACTCCCAATTCTTCAAACTTTTCTTTATCAACATCTCCAAATTATCGTGAACACTGCTCCGGATTTTTTTAGGCGATCGATAAGCATTTTCCTCCCACATCCTCGATACACAATATCCCCCAAGTATCTCGACCTAAATAACAATTCTGATCCGGGAAAAGGGAGAACGATGAGAATAACGGCAAGGGATCTTCTCGAATCCTATCTCTCGTACGAGCTCCGATGTTTTTTTCCCCACGCACGCAGGTTACGTTTGACCTAAATACGGAATTGTGCCTGTCTTGCTGCCAGAAGTTACTGTGTAGCGATATCGCTATCGGGGGAGATGTCGTGACGGTATAAAAGACAGGGATATCGATAACGCCGCTGTCGGGCTACTCGCCTGCAAGTAACATGGCGTGAGTGCCACTTCCATTTTCGCCGGCAGTAGATCGGCTTTTTCGTGTGCGTGCATAGACGGACCTCTAGAACAACAGTTCCCTGACAGGTTTGATTCTTAGATATTATCACCGTATGTGAAAGAGGCGCGAAGAATGTAAATGTGTAACAGGGATGATAGGATACAGTGTCATAAGAGGAGGGATCATATCTCCTTGCATATACGAAGTTATAATTCGAGATATATTTATCGGGAAGCTGACAATTGAACGTAACAATTATTACTTGTGTGAAAAATGAAAATATTGCAATATTCTATGCCTTGAAAAATAATTTTATTAATTTTTATATTAAATAATATGTATAACAACGCAGTAGAAAAATAATTCTGAAATTTGATCTGTCTATTTTATTAGAAAGAATGATCTTACAAATGGCAATTTATTTTACGGAGCTATTAATCTACATTTCACAATGTAGAGCTTTGTCGAACGAGAAGATTATTTCGGCGATATATTCATAGCCTTTTTTGTGCGTCTAATTTCGAGCCTGACAGATTGCATGTAATTGCGTCCTGAATTAGAGCGAATCAAGCCTGTAATTTGAAGATTTATTTTGGATGAGGCTGCTTCGCATATACTTATTAAAGTAGATTATACAAATTATGGACTTGATCTCCGGTTAAAATATAAATGCCTCATACATAAACTATCATATGAAAATTATGAACCAATAAATCAAATAAACGTTTCCCAAAATATTAGCATACATGTATTCGAAATATATAGGTCATAAAGATTATCAGAGATTATTTTGGGATAGGGAACCAATTCAAATTGATGTCTTCTCACAATTTTATTTAAAGAGAAAAAAGTTCTAATGTGAAGAAGATTGAGAATCTTCGATCACTAGGCTATTTCTACATGAAATTCTACCGCGCGATGATCTCTGTGAAAATATTTTTCAACACGGCCGATATGAAGTCTGTGACCCAACAATATTCGATGTAATTTCTCGATGGGAATAACTTCGGTTAATGGAAATACCGTAGATTTTAAGGCGAGTGGTCCAAAGGCTACAAAGTGACTGTCGTCTTCATTGCAAATAAAGATAAAACCTTGTCCCCCGATGCTCATAAATTTTTTGGCGAAGTAATCATTCCGCGGTGAAGTTACTTATCCGAGGAATTTTGTCATTATTCGGAAGAAAAGAATACGATCGGAGAAAATGATTTATTGATGACTTTTCCCGTACTTGTACTTTTTTATGACATGAAGAATGTACTTTTTTTTTATTTAACAAAGATATTGATATTGAACAAAAAAGTGATAAGAGAGATGAACCAGAAATTAGATCAATAATAAATCTGTGAATACAATAGAAAAGGAATATAATTAAATTAATGTCCCATTAATTATCGAATTTTTTATATTAAATAACATTTATATATGTATGTAAATTAAATTGTTATTTTTATAATTTTTACTTTTGTTTTATCGAGTTTCTTTCATTAAACTTTTATTGGAAAGAGAATAATAGAATACAATTGCTGCAATACCGCAGGCTTATGTCTCAAAAGCAGAAGATAAAAGCATGCAAACAGGTTCTTCGTTGATTTACACGCAATAGCGTGAAAGCTCCAGTCAGCGACTAATCGTTAGACATCTCCGAGTTCGATACGACTGTTCCCCGAAACGATTCCGTCTAAAAATACACTGACCTCACGTACAAATTGGTTCGATGTGCGAGCTGCGAATAGAAAAGTTTCCGAATAAGATAACGTCCGCATTGATTTATTTGTTAATAGCTTCCACTTGTGTGTCGTCACATCTAATCTTTAAGATTATATAATCTTATTACACGGTAATATACGGTGTTAAAATAATTCTTAATCATATACAAGTTATTAATTTACTTTTATAAATAACTTCCTTATTTATGTTTTTAGACTTTTATTTTTGACATATGACACAGAAATTAAAAAATATCAATGTCACGTATGTACACACACGAGTACACGACTGTCTTTAAATGCCCGAAATTTTGTCGCACAAATGTTGCGAAAATCAAAATTAAAGTCTGTCTTTTTCAGTATAAGTCAGTTATTTAGTATGGGTCTTTAATGTGGTCTCGACGATGTCTTATAAGTTAGCGGAACAAAATGAGCAGAACCAATTCTAATTAGTATATTTATTTGTTGCTCATTTGTTGCTAAAAAGTTGCCAAAAAAAAAAATTTGTTGCTCTTCTATTTTTTTTAAAAAATGATGTTCCGCTAGAAGAAGATTAAGTTAGCGGGATTATATATATACAGCAACAAAT
>VBVR01000872.1:0-38864 GCA_011638315.1 Tetramorium parvispinum | reverse complement strand
CACGCAAATGGGACTGATATATATCGAATCGACGACTCGATGACGAGGATAGATGCATATCTTATTTTTAATACCGCGATATTGATCGATAATATATATGTATGAACTAGATAATCAAAGGATTCAGAAGATATCTTGCAAAATTTTTTCTACCGTCATAGACATGCATAAGATGTTTTTCATCCGACTGCACGTTAGTAACTTGGCGGTGAAAGCTAATTAAATAACAATTGCGAAGCGTAATGTTTGCACCGTGGAGCTTCTCTCATAATATTGTTTGCATAATCGAGGGAAGTTTGCTTTCTTCCAGTGAGTTTTTCGAAGAGTAAATCGTGAGTATGAATAGCATTAATTATGGAAAAAATATTTCTTATGACATCTCTTCGCATTTGTTCTCGAATATCCAGAGGTAACAACTGCTCGGAACATTAAATCGCTTATGACAAAGTACACGCGAGTGTAAAGCGAAAATTTCCTCGGCAGCCTGCTAAAATTACGCTCGAGGGCCTCGGGCAGTTTTTCCGGAGTCGTAGGTGAGACGTTTTCCTCACATTTTCCCCACGCCAGCGCAGACAAATCTAGCTGTGGTATCGCGTGCTGTGTATGGTTGGCATAGCGCTTCTCTTCGTGTGTACACCAGAGCAGGACCGTGACAACTCCATCTCATACACGTCATTTCAATTTGTCCTTGGGATGGTTCTGACAAATATTGCAGGTGCTCTCTCGCCCCGGCTGCTGCCTCTCCGACCCTCTCGCGTTCTGATGCCTCTCGTCCGAGCGAAATTGCTCGGGAAAAAGGCAGAGAAACGGAGGAGTGATGCGTACTCAGTCCGGAAGACGTTCTTATTGTTTTAAGGCGGACAGGTTTATTTACTGCCCGAATAACCACGTAGAGCCCCGGCCGTTCGCCCCACTATGCGGTATTAAATTGTGCGCCGCTGAAACTGACGTGGCACCATGCATTTCTTTCTCGCGATGTTGTTACCCAGGATTTTACGTCGGTCGTGATTCACTCGACGGAGCGTAGGTGCGCGACAATAGCGTCACGCAGCGTGTCAAGATGACCTGAGGAGAAGATTGTTTTTTGCGGAAAATAGATCTTATAGATAAATCTCAAGACAGAAAATATGAGTTTATAATCATTGAAAGTAAAAACATATCATAATTTAGAAACTTGATAACTCTGTCATGCAAATAATTATCATATATTTAACTATCTGTTTTTTTTACAAAAGTTGTTCAAAGCATTGTAATTCGTAGACGGTAAATACTATGAAATAATAGGTAGAAATCCATTTGGAAACATAAAAGATACGTTCGCGCAAGATTGTTGTAAATAAAAACCGAATCTGAAATAGAAAATAAATCTTGCTACGAGCGATCGCACAGGGAAGCGAGTAGCATCGAAGAAGAGAAATGCCGAGATGTTATCTTCTGGAAAACTATTATAAGCTGCAAGGGAAGCGCGCTGTGAAGAGTTTGCGGAATGTTTTTTTTTTTAACCCGACCTCTCGTGGTTACGTTGTATACTTAGAAGCTTTTTATTTATGAAATACACGACGCTAAACGCAGCATCTCGATGAGTTTTTCGCGATCTCAAGCTGTTTTCTGTTGTAAAATTGCAGCCCCGTCGCTTTTTCCGAATTCTTGCGTAACAATTACGCGGTGAAATCACTTTCCGCGCGAGAGCGTAAAGCATTCGTGAAAATGAAATAGCGTCAGGCTTTTTGAGGGGAAAGCAAGAATTGTGTTGAACTGGATCAAAGCCACTGCTGGCCACGATCGTTCAAGGTGACGCGATGCTTGATGGATTCTATCACGCTGAGACTCAATTCCCCGTTAGGAAAAAAGTATCCTCCGATCGCGTCAAAGGAGCAAATTATTAGACTGGATGAGGGACGGAGGACAAAGAGATCACCGTCGGTACTAACTGCGAAGATAAAGACTAATGCTATTTGGGCCAGGATCATTAGGAATTGCCTTTTGTCGCCAAGCTCGCGTTATATGCCGAACCATTTCCAACTTGCGATTTGGTTCCATATTTGCGTCCATACTTTTCAGGCTCCAATTATACGCTGCTCAAAAGGTGGAAAACTTGAAATTTCTATTGAAGCGTGACCGCTTTTCCTCTTCCGCTCTCCATCGTTGCGATACGCTTTTTATATTCATAGGTTTTTTTTCTTCTTTCTCGTTTTATTTCGCGCGTTTTCGATTGTGTCTCATGGCGTCTCCAGAGATATCATCCCTACCGGCGCTCTCACTCTCTTTTTTCCCCCCCCTCCTTTCTTCTGCTTCTTCTTCCCATCCTCCTTCGCTTTCTACCTATAAGCGTTTCGACTGAAATCGCTCGGCATCTAGGCAAGCAAGGAAGCAAGCAAGCAAGCAAGGCATTTCAAATGAAGGTTTCTCCCGTTATTTCTTTTTCCGCCACTCGAATTGCTTCTAGCCTCCCCCTGTCTTCCGCCTTCTTTTTCGCTTTCTTTTGCACCTTTACGTCACTATTGTAGTTATCTGCATCGCCGTTGTACAGTGCAAGCGACTTCGACTTGTAATTTCCTCCGTTTTCTTATTTCATTGCATGATGACGTTAGCAAAAAAAACAGAGTCACTGTTAATAGTCTTAGAAAAATCCTGTAGCATTTCTGTTTCTTCTTTAATTATTTTTTGTGCGAGACATGAATAATTAAATCGATTAAGTCTCTTCCTTTTTGTTAAATACTTTTTACTCTTTATTGTCATTCTTGTACTAGTAGAGATTTATATTTAAAATATCGATGTTCTATAATGACACGGTTACTTTTAATAAATTATGTAAGTCTACTCCAGCATTATAGCTCCGACTTTTACGGAAACACACGTAATTTACAAATTAACTTCGATGAAAGTACATAAAATCTATATCTATATGATGTGGTTGTTTCGCGAGAAGCTTTGAAAGTGGGCTACAGTGGGTTACGTCGACCAGGGGCCAATGAATTTTATCACTGCTCATATTTATCGGCAAGGCAGAAGCGGCGGCGAGAGTTGGAATCGCAAACTGCGCGGACTGCGAGATAAATCCCCAGAGCTCTTCGTATTCTCCTATGTCAAATCTCTAGCTAGCACGAACTGTCGTAAAGTCTCGTGAAGCTTCAGTCGACCGCCGTTTGACATTTCGCATTTTACATAGTGGTCCCGGTCGCCTTCGACCCATTTATCCTGTGTTCTGCATATTTAAGCGTATCTACTTTTCAATTATGTTACGATTATGACGTTTTGCGAACCTCGCCAACAATCGATTCGGCATTAATCATAAATGACCATTACTAGCTCGCATTGTTAAGCTTCAGTAATGAACAGTATAATTGGAGTAATAATTAGCAAAAATCACGTTTTATGCTCTATCGCTGCTGCTAGTCGAAAATGTTTATTATCTGCTTTGAAGTATGTGCATTCTCTCCGCTATTTTATCGAGAAATTCGCGACAGCATTAGAGCGTCGCTGCAACTCGTTAGTTTGAGAAAAGTGGAAAAACATGGGAGAAGAAATGGATGAAAACGTGTATACTCAGCGCACAAACACAACTGTTTCCGAGAGCTCCCGCAGCGAAGTAAAAAATTAACCATTAATATTAAGTCGTAATATTTTTGGTGCAGTAACGTCATACCACCACTTCGCATTTGAGATCTTGAGATAAACAATCCATTATCTCGCACTGAGTTTTTGCAAGCAAGAATACGCGATAACACTGTTTGATAAAATGTTGATAAAATAACGTGCTAATTATAGACCTTTCTTCTCGCGATCATATAACGGATGCACTTTATCGCTTTAGCAAGGTGCAGTCTGGGACGCATCACCGTGGCTTTGTAATGAGAACATGATTTCGACCTTAAACGAGGTAAAATCAAGCGTTAGCACTTTATCGATGGTAACTGAAACTATCTTAGGCTCGGTGTCTGCCGCAGTAACGTCAAGACTACTAATCGAAGTGGAGGGATCGATGTTTCCAGGCCCGAGGCGCATTCTCACCGTTGCACGCGTTCGAAGCCTGTTATTACGCGAACTTTAAACTATCACTGCATCATAATCCCTCGCGGACAAGTCTTCTACGCGAGATGTTGAAAGTAGCCGAGTATAAGATGAACAGAATGACAAATGATTTGAGCATGATGACAGATTTAACGTAAAAGAGAAATAATAAATTGTTCTAAGACATGCGGAATTTGATTTCTCGTATCAATCGTATCTATCAATCTTTATTTTAATGTAGAAGATAAATAAGTTCCATTGATATTATGAAAAGTCGGACGAAAAGAAAAGAGCTAAATCCATTTTTATAATAGTTTGAAAAGAGAATCAATGATGCTAAAACACGCGAGGAAAGGAGCGCGTGATGAGAAGATAAGAAGGATTAAAGTAAAATGGTAAGTAATTGCCCGGCGGATGTGCGAGGGAGATAGAGCAGCGCGGTCAATGCGCACCGAGGTAAAAACGAAGCGAGATGCAACCGGTGCTAGAGGTCCAAAAAGTGCAAAACGGCATGGGGTAGCGCGCGAGCTTAAGTGAGTATAATAAATTGATCGAAGTGCCGAGGTATGCGGGCAACACTCTGGCTCTATTAGCCCGGAGATGCATGGCCCCTTCTTCTTCGAAAGGAAGACACACCCCATTCCAACGGACGTTCTTAGACCTCTATATAGACCCCCTGACGAGGATAAGAGGATCCTTTAAGGATATGGCCATGGGAGCGTGCTAGCGAGGGGAAACTCTCATTTTTATTCTCTTTTCGTTGCTAAGAGCGGATTTCAGGTATTTGAGAGGCGTCAACTCACTTTTTTCCGCTCGTACTTGAAATCAAGACCCGCGCCTTAGCTTTAGAAGAACGTTTTTATCCCCTACGATACTTTTAATTTTGAACATTTGAATGCTCACTTTCGAATTCACTGATCTAAATGCGAGCAGTTTCGTTCGATCTCAATAATGAATAAGTAGACTTTTTTAATCGATATTCCTATTATCAGGAGGTTTAATTTACGTCTCTCACACGCTAATTGAAGGCTATTTAATGAGATCGCAAATTGATGATTACTGAATTATAGACGGCACGGACGTTGTTTGTCGTATCGATTGCGAAGCTAATTCTTGATACTATGCCGAATTATTCAACAGTCTCGATATCTAACAAGCGCGACACGTCGGTACCATGCCAGCCGTTTCCTAACGTAGTTACGCCGGGCTAAACCGAATCTAACGAATGTCTTATTCTGGCGAACTTGGCGAGAAGATCCTCCGGGGTCGTTGCATTTTGTCGGAGAGGCCCGGGAAAGCTCGAATTAAGAAAGTTTCCCCGAGAAAGGAAAACGAGCGGTAGCCGAACGATCTCCTGGAACTTAAAGAAAATGGTAGTCGACGACTCCCAGCGACGAAAGTCTGGAAAGAGGCTCAATAACGATTTCAACAGTGCCGCCGTTTTACCGCCCCTGTTCGGCCACCCGTCCGCCCTTTCCCTCGCACTTCTTGATCTTATCCTGTCTTCCTGCTTCGCCGTTTTCCCTCGTTCTGGGAATTTAGTCGGTTGTAAGTTAATTTCCCCAATTTCTTATGCAACGGTGCATTAGCGGGGCGGCGGCAGATGTCGGCAGTCTCCTTTCCTAAAAGCTTGGAGATCTTTCACCGGCTTGGTCCGCCATTACCGCCGTTTTCCTCATCTACCGCTAAAGTGTAGTTTATATTCGGCACGGAATGCATGGCAAACGCAATCGTCAAACGTTGATCCGAAGAAACTTTCAGAAATCTTAACATTAACCTCTTATAAAATCGTAAACGAATATTGCTTGGGATAAGAGCCCGATGTAGAAAACTCCGAAATAAATATCGAGAAAGATTATTTTATATTTAATTATCATACTTTAACATCACTTCATTTATTCACATGTGTTTTCTATATAAAATAAAAATATATAATAAAGATTATGTCAGGGGCCTCATCCGGTTGATACACGGTGTACTCCCTTGCCCTTGTGCACGCGTTGGCAACAAAGTTTTGTAAATTCGAAAAAAATATATAATAAAGATTATTTATATAATATAAAAAATATAATAAATATTGTAGTGATGATTCATTAAATTTTGAAATGTATACAATGAAAGCTTTGATACTCTTTCACCGAAATTGTTTCACCGTGTCTAATAGTATATATTGTTTACGTATAGATAATACGGCCAAAAGTAAGCACACGCTACGGCAATCAAATTAAATATTAATATACGTATGTTGGTGAATATATGAATTTAGTTGCATGCAAACGTTATGCAAGAGAGCCACGACAACGTGAACGATTGCCTCTTTCATCGCGATATATTATTTGTCTCTGCGCTTCATACAGGCAACAAACATGTTGGTGGATTTTGAAAACAAGTCACGTAACCTGATAAGAACACGTTGACTTCAGTCGTATTTTAATATTTTTTTTAAACATGTTCATTGTATTGTATATATTGTATAACATGTAGCCATTCTTTATTTTTTTTTTATTATATTTTATTTGCATACGCCAGAAACTTGGTTAATGGTTTTTGTGAATTAATTTTACATTAATTATATATTTATACAAACTTGTGTATATACAATCGTATAAAGTTATTAAGCGAATGATTGACAATCGCACAATTTTTTTGTTTTGTAATTATACTCGGGGAATTTCATTTTCGCATTCTAATTCTCCCTCCGGATATATGCTAATGACATCGCAAGCCTCGATTCACGTAATGCTTTCCACACATAAAGCAAAATCATCCACCGCATTGCGAAAAACAATTTCTGGCTGTCACGTGAAACTTACAGATTGTCGGCTACAAGAGATTTCCGGATTGTCGATGCGGAGGGAACAAGCTCCGTGATTAAAAAAAAAAAAAAACAATTTTACGTGGCCGCGACCGAGGTCAATCTCAGTCGAAAATGTCATACAAACGTACCAGGCCGCATCCGTTCCGGGAATGTTACAGAATTACACGTTCCCGGCCGCGCGTACTCGCGTAGATAGGGGACTTTGTTTCCCAGGATGGGTGACAGTTGGGGGCCAACGGCCTCCCCAAAATACAGCGTACCTGGCGCAAAAGCGGCCGCGTGAAATCTGTCGATGTTAACGTTAATCCTACGCGGAATTCAATTTGTATCCAGCGCCGCAGAAAATTGGACTACTTCGTAATCGGGTTCGTTCGTTCTATCTGTCTTTCTCTGCTTCTCGCCCCCGCGGACCTATCATTCTCTCAGGCTCGGTTGCGTGATAGCCGTGCTAGCCACATCGTTCGACGCAAAAGAGTTGGGTCGTTGGTATATGGTCTATGTATACGGGTGCGTATATGTATCTGCGCCTATATGTATGCTCAGGTTGAAGAGAGACGAACTTGTTAATCGATCCAAAAGTAGGTATCTCCGTGGAAGATACAGTGGGTCTCGATGGAATGGGATCGTTCTCATGTAGGCGGAGGCGTATAATAATCCATTAGGCCGACGGTCTAAATTGAGGGGTGCTTTTCGGGTGTATGCGAGAAGAGGAAGAGAGAGAAAGGGAGGAAGAGAAGAAAGACCGATGCGGAGTAACCAGAGGGTGGAAAACGTTACTGTGAAGAAAACGAAGTAGAAAGAGAGAGTTTAACCTGAGTTGGAAGTCGAGTAGTGGTAAGGAAATCTCTCCATCTATTTCCACTCTTTTCGCACTTTTTCCACTCTTTATTCATGCAGAACCGATGTACGTAGAGGTCTATTCGGTTCATATTATATTTAAACAGAATATGTTCACTCGGTCCGAACAAATAATTAATTTACGAGTCGAGATTTCTTTCTGCGGTTCGCTTCTCCGTCAATTCGTTTACGTTTAAGATTGATTAGGAGTCCGGGGGGGAGAAGGTTGAATCTTTTATTTATTTTCTCAATCGAACATTAATTCTACATAAATGTCTCCATTGATTTCGGTATTTTACAAAAAAAAATATTAAGAAATTATTAAATGTAAATTTACCAAAATAATAAGTGTGCAACTCAGCGCTCTTAACAAATTCCGTTATGATTCATGATTCAAATTATCTATCATCATACGTCCAACAGCTGATATCGATCAGCATATCCTGCGTGCTTTCTTTTCACGTTGCAGTTTTAACATTTGTTATCAGATGCATTGTAATTGCGTTCTACCTCATTGCGATATTTGCCAATTATTATAATCCTTACAGCAATTATCAGGTAGAAATCAGCGAGGACCCGGTATCGATCAAACATTCACGGCGCTTCCTCACCCGCAACAAAATCACTAGCCCCGGGGTACGCATAATTCCTCGCAGCTCTTATTATAAACCCCATCTCGTAGACGCGTACGTAATTATATACACACGGCTCACTTACTCTCGCGAAGTATCTCTCTGGCGTTAGTTCCTGCGGAATACGCGGGCTCGTAGTTTAAAGGCGTCAAAGCAGCGCTCGTGAATTCGCGAGTGACGTTACCTCAATATCGCAGTTAACACTCCGTTTCACGACGCTCACATACTCACGTACGTTTCCGCCATGCGCTATACGAGTGCACGCGCACATGTAGATCGGCGTCTGATTATACGTGGACGCCAGATCTGGGTTACGGGCCGCTTGGTTCCACGGTATTATCTCGACGGCCACGTTCGGTCACGTAGACGTCGTGCGAGTGCGGTCGAGGGCGCATCTCGACGAGGGGGTAATTTCAAGTACGGTCATGTTCCTGCACCTGCGGAAAATTGCGTCTAGTGCTGCGTTTCGTTGGATGAGCGCACGTCATTATCCACTTCATAATTACGCGGATTATACCGACGGAAAATCAGGCTGACCTTTCTGCGATTCTTCCCGGTTGCACGCGCTAATGGCGGATAAGTACATCCGATATTGTCTCGTCGGTACGTACGTGCAACGACTTACATCTTCTATTTTTACCCGACACTAGCGATCGATATCAAGTTACTTGTTTCCGCCGGACTGTTTTTCGGACGTTTTATTGCAACTGGCATTACATGTTTAATTATTAACAGCAATTATTTCTTTTTTATGAACATGTCTCTGTCTTGAAATAATTATAAGATAATTACTGCATAATTTATGGAGATTTCTATTTCATACAAATATGGTTTGCCTTCACATTTCCAATATATTTTGTTTTTCATAATTTTATTCTAATACATAAGTAATGATGCTTAAGATTTAAGTTAACTTTCTAAGAGCTTTTCTTGAATTCCATTATTATTCATACTAACATGACCCATTTAGCGCCGGTGTTGCCGGCTCATAAAGGAAATACGTCACGGCAGGACCGCGGCTGCAGCGTGCTCGCAATACCTTAATTAAGAAGAGCGTCATAATGCCAACGCATATAATGTCATATATCAGGAAATTTCAATGGACCGCTTTACACCGCTCGGCTTTACTACGTTATTAATTCAGGAACAGTGGTGGATAAATATTCGCGGCATAACGCAGCCTTATCACGTTAAATAACTGGCACGACAGTATATTATTCTGATACCGTATATATGAAATATATGGTTATATTGCATTACTTTATAACGCGTGTAATATTGTAATTTTTTTCTAATACATTTTTGTTGACACGCATGATCTGATGATTTTGTTTTTCGTACGTTCTTAATTTCTATCATTTTATTCAGAATTCATAAACTTATGAATATGTTTCTTGGCCATACCTATTTGTATTTCTCGAAGTGAACAGATAAATATTTATTACTATTTATTATTCGATTACCGCAATTGACTAAATTTCTGTCTAAGATATAGCATCGTTGAATCATCGACTATAATAATAATTGCAAGTTTAATTGCGCTTAGCTATGCTCAGCCGCAAGCTCGTCAACGTTGAAATGTGACCCGTGATAGATACGACTTAATCGCTCGAGCTATCCATCCACTTTCCGCTGGGCGATGATGAATCATCCCTTACGCGCAGATCCCGTGGAAAGCCCTCGATTTTGTGTCCCTTGCGGAACAGATTCCCGTCGCGAGTAGTACGGATGCGGAGTGTTTTCTGACGCGACACTTCGATCGGAAATGGCCCGGAAGAAAGGGGGTTGGGACGGGGTTTACGAGCACCGGGCACCGCGTTCTTTTCAGCGCAGCCATCGAGTTCGCCACGCCGTGATTCATAGACATATCCTACGAATTATGGAGCCGACGAGCGCTCGCCGGGAGACGCCGGCGGAAAGAGAACGAAACATTTTTATCTCTCGGCTCGTCTGGCCGGGAGAATCGGGCGCGTCGCGGAAATAAAGCACGGTTAATGCGGACGTAGCCGGTACGACATAGTTGGAGGCGCGCGCGGGAGAGCAAGGGGAGAGTAGATGGCGAGGGATGTTATTAAAACTGCCGTTGCTGATTAGATGAGCTAATTTCTCGACTGCACGTGAAACTTTTAAATTCGCCCCCGACGCTCGCGCCAAGGGCCGGCGTTTGCGCGTGTGCGCTCTTTTTGGCGTCAATTTTTTTTCGCCCTCCTCCGCTGTCCCTCGACAACGAGGGTGCCCAAAGGGTTTCCGTCGCCCGCGGTTACCCCTTTGTGCAAGACGTGCCCGCCCACCGTTTCGACCCTTCGCGCCACCGCGTCCCCGCCCACGGCTCCCGTTCTTCTGTGCATCGAATAAAGCCTCCGTGTCGGAGGGTCCACCTCGCTTTTTACGGGCTAATTTGTTTAGCCGCCACGGTAACGACATCTCATAAAACGACGTTCTCTATTTTCGTCCGCGAAATATCCGTCGCCCGGCTGTCCTAAGCCGTCATCAGCCGTCGCAGTTCATGTGCTCAGGCCTCACTTTCCTTACTATTGCTCTCATTTCTCTTGTAGTTTCTGTCTCCCCTCTGTGTTCTTCAAATGATAAACGGTAAATTACCGTCGACAGGAAGTTCGTTCGCTATGAAATCGCTTGTTCTCCAATACTTGACGACTCGCGAAGACTTCGTGGAAACGAATCGTGCGACTCCTGTATTTATGGGGTTTCGAGGAATTTCGAGCCGCGCAAGTTCGCAATTGCACGCGGAAATTTGTTTAAAAGTCCCATTTGCGACTGCGTTTTTATGAAGCGTGCGCGGATACTTTATCGTATGGAGTGATGAGCGTCAAACGCATAAAGTCGGTCCTGAAATCCTCATGATAGAGTTGACGTGAAGGGTCATCGCGAACAAAATAGTTCAATGCCGCAAAATTGCTCCAATATTTTTTTGCAGACGAATGTAAATATAAATGTGTCAACCGCGTGCGCGGAATCGTAACGTATGCGCGTAAAAGCGCGCGCTCCGTCCTGCCTAATCGTATGAACTTGTCGCGCGTAATTTTCACACGGCCGTACCCGCATGGCATTTGCGCCCGGAAGCCGTATTACTGCAACGGTTAACTCGCGACCCTGGGAAATGATACGGAATTATCTCGGTGGCCTATATATCCCGACAACTTTCGGGTCTCTGCAACACCACCCCCGTTCACGAGTTCTCATCGGCGTGCATTAACGGTACGACGTGGCGCGGCGCGGTGGCCAGGTACGAATTTACCTTAAAGCACGTTAAATACAGACGCTCGGGCAATTGTGCATATCGCGAAAAATGCGAGAGCGCTCGCGGCGCTATCAACCGCTGCCACACGAGCGAGGCGCGTGTGCACAGGCGAGAAAGGAAGATAAATCTGAAAAAAAGAGAGGGTGCGAACGCCGCCAGTGGTTAAAATGCATCAATCCCCCGGCACCCGCCGACCCCTGATGCCGCCCCGGCGCCGCGCACCATCTCGTTCATGCCGCACCGCCACGTATCTCTCTCGCCGCTGCGGGTATTCTTCACGCCTCGCGAAAATTATCGTGCGTCGTAACTTTCGCGCTCGCCGCGCGGGAATCCTTCGCGCTTTTGCGTACGATGGAAATTGTTCGCGGAGAATGATGTACGGATTCGTGGCACAGCGCGTGCGGTCTTCGTATTATGGCCGGCTTAACGAGCAATTTCTGTCGACATTTATTCTATCGGGTATAGCGCGTATATTTCCGCGGGAGAATACTCCGGGATACGTGCAGTCCGTACCTTGAATGAAGGTAAAATCTTGCGGTATTACAGCGAAAACATCATGTATCCCTTCTGTGATAAAGATGCGCCATTGTACGCCTCTGGAAACGTAACGAGCGAGGCGAACGGCATCTCGAACGGATCTCTCAGTGAATTTATAATTTTCAATTAAATTAGGTGAACAAGTTTGACGATTTTTAAAATCTCATTAACATATTTTAATATAGCGGGAGAGACATGAGGTATAAAATACATCGCTAAAACTGTTGAATCAAGATCACATCAACGGCTAACATTCATTACACCGTTAAACACTACCTTTTGTTTCTCGTCGCGCTTTTTTCACCGGACTAATTGATTTACCTTCGCTACTGCTGTGCAAGCACAATAACGCCGAGCGGCTCGCCGGCTCTTCGCTACCGCGTCTACATCGCGACAGTCATTTTGCGTCGTGGCGCGACCATTAGCGCGGCGTTGACGCGTGTACATATTTTTCACGATAATTTTGTCTGAAGAGTAATTTTTCGCTTAGCGCCACAGCTCGGTCGAATAAGCCGCGACATCGCGCCGGCAATCGCCGTCAACTCGTTCGTATATTAAAATTAAAAATTTCTGTCACCGCAACGATTTATAATTTAATATAATTAGCGAATGTGAAAGAATGTCACATAAGCGATATTAATTTAACTTATTTCACGAATTTACGCAATTTGAATGCCAGTTTATTTACCGTAGAAAGTTAATTAACTAAAGGACTAAATAGTTACGAAACGCGAACCGAAATATTTTACTGGATTTATCTGTGGATTGATCTCTCTTACAACTTACAAGTTGATGACTTCCTGCACTTTATAGACGTATGAGCACGAGCTCGACTTATTCTCTTTAGAATTATAAAGAGCCCACTGGCAAATCGACGATATCGGCTCGCCCGACTTAACTCACTTTCGGCTGCTCTCTGGCGAGAATGCATTAACCTACGCTCATTATCGCGGTGAGTCTAATTGCATGAAAAATTAATTGAACTTCAATGACATGAAGCGAGATGTGAAGGTGGAGGTGTGGCGGATGCGCACGATCGCTGGAAAAGATCCAAGATACGGCGTTTCGAGATGAAACGTGCGAGGTAACGGGACAAAAAGGGATCTTGCGCGATTACATCCTCTCACTTTGGCGAACACCACCGGTCGACGAGTCGAAGGAGCGATCGTAGGAGAGAGTTCGTGTGAAAAAAAAAAACGGACCTGATCGACAGTACAAAAGAGACCACAGTCCTCGAATCGAATGGCCGTTCGGCTCAATGCCAAATTATTTTCTGCTCGTGGAACACTCGACTTGGCGGGGAAGGGACGAAGTGGTTAAGAGGACGCGGACCGCAAGTTTCCACAGGCTCTCCACATCAATCTGAGATATATGTTCAATGACTTGGATCGGGATAGAGGATGTCGCGCGACCACTCTCAACCTCGTTTCACGAAAATAATCGATTCCAGGACTCGTAATGGATTACGTGCCACGTTAGGCCATTCCCTCTCAGAAAGATCTCGATAGGTACTTGCCACGGTGACTTGCTGTCGTTTATTTCCTCCGCATTCTTCGCCAACTTTGGATGACGTTCTTCTATGGTCATTAAGTGATTTGTTTGGTACGGAACGAGCAAACAAAACGGGTTACTTTTCGAATCGCTTGATGATGAAGAGAACTTTTGTGTCCGGGTTTGAAAGAACGGAAACTAGAATGCCGTTGGAGATCTGTTTCACTCCATTTCGTTTCATTTTCTTCCGTTGAGTGCCTCTAGAACTACTCGAGGGGCTGTTAATCTTTCTTTGGGAACTTGGATTGTCCATTAATCGTTTTAATGCCATTGTCCTACAGCCTTTTAACGATAATTATAGACTGTATAATCAGCTATTTATTGTTGATTTCAATTCTAAAAAAAACAAATGCTTTCGAAAATATTTTAAATACTTTTGAAAATATTGTTTAAAAATATAAAACGTGATTTATAGATATTCGGCGAATATCGGAAAATATTTTTATTTTGATCAATTTTTATCTGTCTTTACAACAATATATAGTTTATTGTATACGAAACTAAAAAACAATACAGTACATTCTGCAGAAATATTTGGACAAATTCTTCATGGATCTTACTAATTAATATTCAATGAATTTTACAAATAGAGTTCAGGGGAAGGGAAATCCTATCGATACCGAGGTAGTTTGAGATTTTTATGAAAGTTAAAAAGAAATGAAACAGCAAGGACTTTGTTCGGTAGAATCTTACTTCGACTCCGTCGTATTTCTTTCGTATTTCTCGTCGAGAGCTTATTAATCCCTCTTGCTAGAGCGTTATATTATTCGTTGCTCACTCTGTCGCCTCTCTTTTATATACGACTCGGAGGAAACGATTACCGGCATAAAAATTGTGGGCCCCCTTTTGTCCCTGTTCCCTTTGAGCGTGTTCTTTCATTTCACGTCATTTGATTAATGAAAGTGCACTGATTGTACGGAGAACAGGCTTTGACGTGGAGAGCATTTCTCCCTCTTTCTCTGTCGAGTGAAACGATAAGATTATCGCTTATTATAACATGTTTTATCTCTTTGAATCATGACGATATCGTTTTGGAGGACCATTAATTAGTTAATTAGTTAATATTTTAAAAGACTATTGAAGTTTGTTTCACACTTGCATGACAAAAGTGGATCTATAATTATTTGTGTATATGTATATGTATATTTTTTTTGCCGAAACAGTTTGATGATTAAAGTACTTGATATTATACCTTATATCAAGCACCGTCGCAAAAAGACCGCGCAATCGTGGCATATTAAAAGCATCAAGAAATCTCCGACTTAATTTCGCAGTAGAATCGTCGCGTTTGGCGCTTATTTCGCAGCTCTCGATCGACAAGTACGCATTACTTGGCACGATCGATGACGTCTTGATTGCAAGCCTCGAAACGGGCGAGAGCTCGTTCACCGCGCTATATTTATTGTCTACATGCGAAGATGGCGCACGAATCTCCGTAACCTGCGCGCCGACGAGGGAAAAAAGAAATAGGATGAGATGAAATAGGAAGGATGTCCCGCCGACAGCATATGGCGCGCAGTAACTCGTCATCAGGCGAACGATTATATTTGCTCGACTGCGAATTAGCATAATTGAGCGTTACCCGCGAAAGCACCGAATTGGCGGTGGATAATGACTTCCTGCCAAGAAAAGAAGTGCGGCCACGTCGCCGGTTAATTACACGCTTTTCTGGCTGGCCAACGTTGCGGGACGTTCGCTCGTGAAGTACCGAGCAGTCCGGGGTAGAAGCAAGATCTCGCGGAGGGACGAGCGTAAGAGACGCGAGAAGGATGGACGATATCTACAGTTTTGCGAGAAGATTAACGAACCGAATTCTCCGTCGGCTGTGCTTATACCTCGTCGCCGATACAACAATCCGTGGGCGAATAACCCGGCAAATAACTGAGTGAGTGGGTGATTGTTCGCCGATCGCGTTGATGTATTAATTATCGCTATGCCATAGTCAGCCACGATAAATTCAGACATCGCACTGTCAGCTATTACATCCCGTTGCTTGTAGCATACGCTATTGACATTTAGATATCAGGGATATTATTATCGTTATCAAGAGATGCTAATTAGTATCGCCTGACGTGTTAAGAGGTCACATTTATCACTCCTTCTTAGCGTTTAATTTAATTTACCTTTTTACCACCGCGATCATTTATCTCTACGGTCATTATTAAGCAGCGTGTCGTCCACATTGTTAATAAACTCCGCAAAGGTTTCGCCGAAATTATTCATCGGTATTCATCGGTTTATCGAAAAGTCGATTCGCGAAATGGAATCTCTGTTCTAAAAGTGGCAACCACCTGCTGTAGATAGGAAGTCAATTCTGTTACATAGATAGTATTCCGAAAGTTCATTCCATACGTAACGTGATTTCAATGCTCTGGCGTTTTCGATAAAATTTCTTTTCTCTTTCGTATCGGCAGTGATACCTCGATAATATTTGGTACAAATTGCGCTATAGCTGTCGATATAGCTTCTTTGTCGATTGCGTGCCTCGACGCGGCACCTCAATAGCGCGCGCGCGCCCTCCAACTTGAGCTCGCGAGTAGAGTTCTTCGGTATGTAATTTATTACTCATCGGAGCAGTTTGGCGCATTGATCGATCTCGCTCCCTTGTACAAGGCCTGATGAATTAATTGTCAGTATCAGCATCCCGGCAAACTGTGGCAGTACACTAGGTTATTACGTCACGATGGTATATGCGGTACGCCGTATCTCGTTCGTTCGACGCCTCCGATTACACGATCCAGCGACGTCAAGTCGTTATCGGCATCATCGTGAGCGGAGGCAGCAGCCAACACCACGAGCACAGACCGATCAGCGCTCTCTCATCGTCATAAGTTATAACCTTATGAGGATACTTCGCCGCGTTGTCGATCGATCGATCGATCGTTGCCGCCGTTGCTGTCGGCGATAGACGAATTAATTAAGCGGCACTAGCACCTTGGTCAGCCGTAATGGTCGGTAAACCTGACAAGGCTCTGCGGTCATTAGGTCACGTTTTACATCGACCTGTAATAGCTTCTAGCGAGCCCGGCGGCGTGCTACTGTGCCGTTAGGTCACGTCTTACATCCGCCGTAATATCTCTCCCCCCTCCCGCTCCTTCTCTCCCCAAGTTCCAAGTGTTCCGAGCGACTGCACGGTCGGGGCATTATCAATTTCTTCGTCGGCGATAAATGAAAATCACTTCGGCGCGGACGTGGCTGTTCGTTGTATCGCGTGCCCGGAATGCTCAAGAGCCATGGGGGGAGGGGAGGGGAGGGAAGCACTCTTGTTGCAGGCTGCTGCCACCATCGATCGGCTCTCGTCTCTCTTTTAACACTAGTTGACGAGTTAATTACCTTTATCGACAAATTCTGATGCTGCGGCACGACGGCGGCGACGGCGGTGTCTCCGGTGATACCAATGTTACCTGTTGACACGACAATATCTTGTCCGTGGCTTGACTGCAGCCCGATTATGAGATCTAATGACGCGGAATCCTTACCTACTTGTACGATATACTCGCGCTCCCGCGCGAAATAATGGTATGCTTACGAGCTTAAATGCACGCAGCGCGGCGCAGCGACGCTCGGTATGGACCGCATATGAGTGTGGATTATGTACGACGACACACAAACACGTTTCTGCGATTGTGTGGTACATGGACGGGAATGCGTGCAGGCATTATGCACATGAGCGGCGGGTATTATGCACATACAAGTGGCTGATATAATCTCGGCCAATTTAGTAAACATATTAAGTGCAGTCTGAATAATACGCCCACGGTTTAATGCCACAGGTGAGGACCGCCGATGTCAGATAGACCGCGAAATATAGCGACACCATTACTACCGACCTGTGCGAATAGCGTAATCGGCTTTCCGTGCGTTTTTGCCAGTTTTCAAATGTATAGCGTGCACGTAACGCTAGTCATTCCGTTTATCCGATCAAATCGAGATCGCGACTTTATCACGATTTCTAGATGGTTAAATATTTTGTTATCGAAAAAAAGTTCCGGGTTTAATTAAATTAAAATGTCCCCTTTTATACCTCGATCTCTCGGCAGTCTGTGATATCCATTCGCCGAGCGCGTGTTATATCATACAGTTCGGAATTACGGTCTGCACTTAATCCATGTGCTCGCACATTCGTACGATTCCGAATGGTCCGTCATTACGAGAGCTTTAAGCGCAAGGCGTCTTGCGTTCCGTATTTACATTACCTTCCTAAATTCCGCCCCGGTGCCATTCCGTCCGGTCCACTTAACCACCAAGTGGACCTTCAAAGATAGCAGCAAATACCCGATCGGGATGGAATGCGCGACGAGTCGATCAATGTGCAACGGCGTGAGAGATTTTAGCCCTCGGTGAGACATTCCTTTGCTCGAGAGTGGGGAGAATGAGGGATCGCAATCAATTGTCCGTCCTGGCACGATTGCTGCAAGCATTTATCGCGAGGTTGGCAGTCGAGGCCGAGTTCCAGCACAAAGTGCCGCCTGGCGACCTATAAGTCTGGCTCCTCCACCTATCTGAAATAATCGAGTGGTGACAGAAAAGCCCGCAGTGATGCGCCGATATGCCAATAAGGCAGCGTGCCTACGTCGTACTTATCTAGATGAAGAAACTTTTAAGTTAGATCACACAATGAGAGGAGTAAGAGGCTGAGCCTCAGCGGGAGAAAGAGAAAGAACGCCGCGGATGGAGTGAGAGAGAGAGAGAGAGGGGGGGAGGGAAAGATATCGTGCCGGGACGCTGAAGCAAGGATAAAATTGGTTTGTACTCCTATTGACATGTCAGGACGTCCGTCGGGGTTAAGATAGTCGGCGATTACCACCCGTACTCTCGTTTCGACGGCACGACCGGCTATCCGCGACGCCAAGGTTACCGCAACACGGCCAATTGCACTCGGCCGCGAACCGCAAGATCGCAAGCCGGCCGATCGTTATCTGGGAACGTATTGCGCTCGACGAGAAACGAGGCATTCCCGGCATCGCGGCTACAATTTCGATTGCACGCCACGGCGCCGATTGTTTAGAGGGCTTGTAATGATGATGAGCACTCACGCGCGCGCTAGCCAGCTGACGGGGAAAGCGGTTAACCGAATTGTTTAATCTTCTTGCTCCTAGCACCTTCAATCATGGACGCATCATTTTTTTCGTCTGCGATACAGAAAGATGTACAATAGTATTTTATTTTCACTGAGAAATACTTGCCTCGCGGGCCGATGAAAGAGCTGGGCGATTCGCGAATGGAATCGCGTTTCTATTTCGATCGCGTGTATTTCGGTGCTCTCATTACCGTTCGACATGTATAGAACAAGAAGTGGGAGGAAATCGTGAATATGGGGGGAGAGAAAAGGGAAAAGTAGAGATAGAGAAACTGTTACGAACGAACGTAACAAGGAGTGAGGGAAAGCGAGTGGAATTCAAGATACGTGACGTGCCTCGGTGATGAAGTATTCTTTCTCTTGCATTCGCAAGACACTTCCGTTTCATCGATCTCGCGATTCTGTGGACCGTTGTCTCTTGTCCAGATTCCAGGTGTGCAGGTAAGATATTCGCTCTCCGCTGTTTTCCATAATCCATTGAACGGTGCTTTAATTTTGCAGTAATTCTATAGCGAATGATTTTCTCGCGGAATTCCGCAGTGAAAGAGTACACGATCGCAATCATCTTTTTTAAAAACGAGAAATCTGCATTCTCGTTCAATCGATCTGCTTGCGGTGCCCTCCCTAAATCGTGGACCAAACGAAATGCATTAAATCGGCTAATTCTCGGCTCGTTGATCAAACAGTTTGTTGCGCGCGTGCATTCAAAGTTGATTTTAGGGAGCGATTTATCAGCCTGTTGCAAAATCGTTGACCGTGCCGAAACTAACTTATAAAGGGCTCATTATGGAGCGGCAGTCGCGGGATTTGAATTTTAAATTGCGACCGTACGAGTTGCCGTATTCAGCTCGAGCTAATATGCAAACCGGTGTCATATGAAATCGTTACGGGTATTAACATGTCAAATAGAAATGGATTAATCGAGTGTATGGTCGATGCCTCTCCCCCTGCACACGCATGGTGCGTATGTACATTAAATAAATTAGAATCGAGTCCGAAGGAGCGCGGAACACGCGTCGCGTCCGCGCCGCGTTTGCGTCACTGTTTTCATAGATAACGATGTAATCGAGTGCCGGTTATCGAATCTGGCGTAAGCGTGGGCAAATATAGCGGCGCGTTTACTTTCGTAATTACCAATGCAGAATACGCGGTCGCGGATGAAACGCGAAATGTCAATGGAGACTGCAACGTGCTTCGTGTGCCGCGGCCGTGTGCGTCTTTGTGTATAGATTTGTTCACGCTCGACCGGCACGTCGCGCCACCCCGACATTCACGCTACGTGGAAAATTCGGTTGAACGCGCAATGACAAATTAATATCGCTTCCGCAATAATATCGAGCGGTTATTAATTGCGCGCCGCTTTCGGATATTTGGTCGAATATCAAAGGGGGAAATGAAGGGTCGGTTTTAGGGTGGCACGGTCGATTTAAGTTGCGTGATCGTCGCCACGCGCTTTCGGCGCATTGTCGCGCGATGATCCACGAAACGATCCGTTCTGCAATGAACTCGTATATAATATATTACGTGAATATTATATAAATCTACTACACTATACGTATATGATTGGAGTTGAAGTCCATTCTTTTACCGCAAACTATTGTCAAACCTTTAATATATCATTCATCTTTTATTCATGATTTTTACACAGAATTTTATTTTTTATTTTGCTTTAAGAGTTCATAACAATGTTTTTAATTTATATCGGCGAATGTTTGTTATTTAAATATCTACAGTGTTTGCGGAACGTTATATCTATGCATTACGAACTTTATTTAACGATAATTTCATACATTGATTTTAGCATTATGTATTGACATAACGTTGTTTATTAATTTTATTTACACGATAATTTATAATGTAATTTATTATTACGAACGATATATTACACATCGAAGAGTAATTAATATTGCATTTACGTTTACAAACAATATGTTGTATATACTGTTAGAAAATGCTTTCTATGTAATAAGTAAAATATTTGTGTGGATTCAAGCATTCATTTTCGCTACAAGGATACAAAGGAGTTGCGAACTTCTTAAATGACTGCGTCGATTCTATTATAAAATTTCTTGTTCAACAGTCAAGAACTTTCGATGGATATCTACCTTTTTTCTTACCTCGAGTTTTTACCCATCTCTACGTATCCTGTCAGTCGTATCTAAAACTAGATTGACAAATTTGATTATAATAACCCGGCCTCGCAAGACGAGGCTTTCTACCTGCAGGCGTCTATCAACTTCTCGACGAAGAGCGACATTATCGATCGCATTATCGGCCTCGTAAACTTCCACTTCGGTACGTGAGATCGTTCGTAAATGTCGATCGTAAAATCACACGGCGGGCGAACCGAAGTTATTGGTCCGTTTCCGGAAGGGTTGCAGCCCCGCGCACCGTATTCAAACGAATAAATACGTTTTAATCTTGTTTTGCGGATCGAGTGTGGTCGCGCCAGCAATCCTGTATTTGTCGTATGTTTTTCGGTGTTTTTGGGCGACACATTTCATCATATACCGAGTCAACATTAGCGTGTATAAATATTATGTTCAACTTCACATTCCTTCAAAAAAGAAATACTGCAAAATCAGGAGCCGTTTACGGCGAGCAAACAAGATGAGAAAGACATACGGTAATTTAAATACAGCGTACATTATTTCATAATATGTGAAATACCTATTTATACTGTTTGTTCATTATTTCTAAATAATTTTTAAATTTTATAAATTTATAAATTGGAAGTAGCGACTAAGAAATAGACAGAGTAAAAAAAAGGAGGAGTTGTCTTATAATGGTTTTACATCGAAGATGAGAATTATGTAGAAATGGTACGCAAACGATGTTTTATAAGCGTTTTACAAAAATACTCTCGAGCCTTTTAAAAAGCCTCACCGATAAGCGGATGCGAATAAAACGGAAACGCGAGTAGTACAGACGGCAAAGTGAACAGCAGCCTCCAAGGGCGATACTTTGTTACAGATCTCGTCTTTTACGAAATGACGTTTTCGTAAAAGCTCTTTCTCTCTGCAGTTTCGGATGTCCTGAAACCGGATATCTGTCGATCTAATTGTTTTAGTCTTAAGCGACCATTATACGGTACATTTGAAGGAAAATAGATGGTAGGTTTCGGGCTTACAATTAGACAGAATGCGAAAATGTGAAAGAGGGGGGAGAAAGAGAAAGAAAATCCGTCCGAGCCGAAAAGGTGCGGCCCCGGTTGGAAGACTCAACGGACAACAAAACTGTTAATGGAACGCGCCGGTAAAAAGCTCCAAAGCGCAACGTCTTGGGTTACAATCGCAAACTATAACTCTAAGATTAACGTAAATAGATATACTTGCAATAAATAAAAAATATGATATTGATCTATATTCAACATTTTTACGTACTTATACGTAAAAATAAAATTTGCAAAAGTAATTTGAGGAAATTTGAGCGTTTGATGAAGCATAGAAAAAATATCGAAGTGTTCTCAGTATTTCATCTTGTAAAACAAATTACATGCCGTACTTTTTATTATACGCTACCTTTAAGCCACATCACGCGATTTGCTTGCTTTCTAATATCCATAAATCCGAATTCAATCGAGTTTCCGAAACGACCTAATCGCGTTCAATCAGTTAGAAAGTGCCGCAAGACGAGGGGGAGAGCGACCAGTGAATCTGATTACTCAATCAACGGATCACAGCGACCGAGTCTAACTGAGGTGAATCGTCGACGGAGTCGGACAGGGATAGGATATTCAGGGACGCGGTGGCGAGGAATAGAAAAGGAAAATCGATGAGATGGTGAGATAAAGGCGAACGGAAGAAATGAGGAACAGCGAGGAACGAGGAGCGAGAATATGGATGAAGAAACGATCGGGAAAGACGACAAACGCGGAAATCGCTCGTGTCCCGACGAGACGTTCTATCGCAATTCGCGTAAATGCGACTCCATCTCGAGACCCGGAACCAGAGATCTTTGTCGCGGAAGCCGATCGTCAAACCAGAGATCCGTGAGATTTAACCGACGATGAGAAGCGTCAGGTGCTTGTTTGTTCTCGCAAACACTAGCTCGCTCTTTCGCACCTCTCGTTCGACTTCCTCCCCGCTGATTCGTCGTTAGCTATTTTTTTTTGCAGCGTTAAAAGTGCAACTGCAGCGACCTCTCTTTGAATTTACGAATAGCAGAGATGATGATGTGGGTGGCACAAGAGAATTCTGTGAAAATGTCTATATCGTCGTTTAAACTTTTGTGATTATTATTTCGTCGTCTTTACCTGTTAACGGACACCAGGGCGACGCTCTATCACTTTGCTGCGACGTAATTACGACGTAAATGTTCGGGGCAGCACGCATGTACGGAGCTAAAAGCATGGACAAAGAGGAGTTCGTTAAACGAAACCACATATGGGATGAATTTACATTGTAAAGTCTTCGTTATGTCGATTTAGGTGAATGTGGGATCACTCGCAAATGCACATTCAGCTTTGTGCTACTTTAAGAATATAAGAGTCGCAATCAAGCGCAAGAAATCATCATTTATGTATAAAGGAAATTTCAATTAAGAGAAGAAATATTTAAAACGAATTTAATCGAATCTTTATAACCAATCCTTATAATCGAACAAATATTTCTACTTTGTGAATTCTTCCTCGTGCAATTGAATTTACTTTATTTAATTTTATAAATTCTATTTTTAGTCAAAGAACTTTGGAATTTTTACATGAAATCTTTTAATGATCGTTGCAATGCTTTGAAAAAATTTAGATAATTGTCAGAAACACGCGATTTGAGATAAAAGTAAAATCACCTTTTTCCAAACTCGATTTTTAGAAAATATTTTACCATTTCACAGATTTGCCAACAATTTTCCATGTTTACTGCACATTTGTTAGTATTCTCTGGAACAGTCTAGAGCACGATTGAATATTTGGCTTAATCAGCGGAAGACTATTTATTTATTCATAACTGAAGGAGCGCTCCTTATCACCCTCAAAGGATTCACAAACACTCGGATTTTCTGCAATTTCGCTGCTCGTAAGCGCGCTTGACGGGGCATTTCGTATTATTAAATGATATATATCGGCGGATTAAGACGTTTCCGTGACTTCATTCTCAGTCTGCTTTTCCGCTCGGCAGCGATCTTGCTTTTACGAGGGTGCAATCAACTTTTCGCATATAAAGCTGTATATTTTGGATTATTTAACCCCGTGGTAACGAACCATCCAATAATGCTCGCAGGCACAAGCGCGGTTTCGTCGCTATTCGAAAGCGGAATTGAGGCACGATAGAAATCAAACATTCGTGCACAACTGTCCACTCGAAATTTTCGGAGCGATTAATCAGTCTTTCCTTTTCATCCGACGGCTCTGGGAATGCTGCGAAAACACGGATACGAGACCCGCTCGAGAAGGTACTCATAAGCCTTGTGTCGAGATCATTCCAAACAGTAGCATCGCTGTAACTTCTCGTCTTTTCCTATCGACCTCGTTTTAGCCAATTGTTATGACAGAAAGCAGCACTCGAGTCCGAGTGCGTACCGTTACTCGTTTATATATTGTCTTCCTGTCTTCGTTTGCCACTGAAAGTCTTACGCGATGTAATCTTTAATTGGATCAGAATAATTGAGCGGTTCGCCGAGATGATCTATTCCGAGGTGATAAATAATTCACGAAGAAACCGAGAATTCAAAGATGCTGTAGGACGTTTTAGGGAACTCGGTCGCGACTTGGTTACGACTCCTAAACTGCCTTTACCCAAATGTGTTTCAAAGTCATGCAATAAAGTGGCGATAAACTGGAAGTATCCCAACTTTATATTTTATGGTGCCAAAAGCGCGACTCGTTCTTTCAGCCATCTGCCTTGCACCAAAATCATTTGCATACGCGTGTGACGCCGCTTTCGCTCGGCATTCTGAGGGCGATGAGGCCGATAAAACCAGATGTTAGCTTTATACCGGCATTACCATAGGCGAGATCGTCCGCGGGAAACGTCCGCTATTCGAGAATAATTTTGTCGAACGGCCTGCCCGAATTCGCTGCGAGGCACGATTTTCGCGAGCCTCGCGATTTCCAACGCAATTGCAGCAAAGCCCCCCTATATCTCTCACGTGCGATAGAAATTAAAAGTTACTGTTAAAGCCGGAACTTTGTGCGCGCCGACTTGTGCACGGTGTGAGAATACTCCGCCACGTTCCCGCGATTGCCGTAATCGCGATTATTGTCGTGACTGCAAGATTCAAATGCGCCTGTCGCGTAGTCGACTTTTCCCTTCCAGCGTTACAATGGGAAAGTTCAGGCGCGGACAGAAGTTTTCCTCTTTGTCGGCGCCGCCGAGCGCGGTAAGAAACAAAATAACGGGGGAAAGATGAAAAAGTTGATAGGGCGCTGAGAAAACAGCGGTGCTCTTTCGAGAGAATATCGCCCGGCGATGTTATCGCGACGGCCCGAGACGAAAGTGTGGACGGTAATTACGCGCTGGGCGTTGTTGTAAGAATGGCGCATGTCGGTATATGGGATAGCGATATATCAAACCGTGATGGACGGCGGTATCGTTCGAGTGAATAGTAGCATCAGATTACATTGCCAATGTGATTACAACCGTAGTAATTACATAGTGTTTGCTATTAATTGCACATTGCTGTTACTGCCAATTATATACTTTAGCTGTGCTCAGGACGCGGTAATTAGCAAATACAGTTCCGCCGTACGTGCAGTTTACAGATCGATATCGTTTATTTCAGTAAGATGTCAGATTGCGGAACGACGTTTTTAAGACTGGAAGAAGCGAGGAAAATTGGGGAAAAAAGGCACTACAATAGAATATAATCTCGTTAATCAACCGTTCCCCCAGTTTTATTTTTATCTCGCGACTGATCTACCCCGCGATAATTTTCTTTTTTCTATCGTTTCTTGAAGTCTCGAGAAGATTAAAAGGATACACTTTACGGGTCACCATTAATCAAAAGTTTTGATAGGTACGCGTATAAACGTCGTAAATTCCGCGTCAAGTTCATCACAACGAAGTTGAGAGATGACGCGTTAATCATTCATCTCGCTACCACCTATCAGTGTAAATTATAAATTGTAAGGATCTGCGCCTCTTATCAGCATAAATATCGTATGGCTGCACAACAAGGGAAGTGCGCCTCTTTTCTCTAGAATGATTTCCATTTTCACAATCTCGACCTCGAGGAGGGAGGGTAACGCCAATGGCAGCGATGGCGGCGATGGCGGCGGCGGGCGTCGGTCGTCGAGCCTCCATAATTCATTCGGCAGACAACCAGAAATCCTGGAAACATACATTTATGCGGCGAGTCGTCCCAGAGGAGCAGCAGAGACCGGGTGGAGGGGTGACAGAGCAGCCCGGGTTGTGGCGTAGGTTGTAGGTACAAGTGCGCGAGGGGGAGCGTAGCGGCACGGTACGACAGGCGGTACAGTGGTGGAGATGCCGGCCGGGGGATGAGTGGACGAGAGTGAGGGTGAGGGAGACCCCCGAAATCAGGATGACAACCGTAGAGTTGGCGCCATGATGCACGACGCGCAGATACGCGCTATCATACCAATAACCGTTCAAATAATAGTCCGCGAGTTGGTTGCGGCCAACGCGTCGCCTCCGCCGAAACACAACCGAGCGCCATGCTCGACTCCGAACCGCAACGGACACGGCTCCGAGTCGATATCGGCCGGCGCGGCGGGGGAGGGCTGAGTCGAAGCGAATTTCAGCCGCGATTTCGGGCTGAAATTGCCGGGACGAGAGAGAGAGAGAGAGGTGGAGGAGCGCCGTTCCGAAACCGGCAACTGCGTTTCGATTCGTCCGCGGATAACGTTGCGGTATCACCACGATGCGATCTCGACGCCGACGACGTCTTGGAAACTGGAGACGGCAACGGTATCGTCATAGTCGCTTTAACGGTCGCGTCTCTACGTTTATGTTCATCGTGCCAAGACATCGATGTCGGAGGTGGCAGCTATACTGTGGATGCTTTACAGCCACGAGTACATGTGCGTAGATGAAATTATCGTAAATGCTAAGATATATAGTATTAGATTGCAAGATTAATTTCTATTCGATCATCGCGATGCACGACAGTTTGGTACGCGTTGTACTATGTGATCGCGAGAGAGAGAGAGTGTGTGAGTAAGCAATCAAATTTGTTATCAAATAAGGCTGCTATGCTACTAATTAAAATGCTGAAACGATACACAACTGAGAATAAATTTTAGGAGAGAATTAATGAGGCTTTGATACTAATACAACATATTATATAAATCGAAATCTGCAAAATTGGCACTCCAAAATTTATATTTAATTTTTTTTACAAGATAGAAAAATACAATAACTTGTGAACAAATTATGGATCGAATGCTATATTAATTTGTTTTGTAAAAATTAATCGCATTTTGGGATGTTAATTTCACAGAGTTTATAAATCGAATCACGAACGTTGTCATAAAGTTTTTGGTGAATTCGCGTGCATTATATCGCACAAAGACGTTAAATCTCTAAATTCAGCTCCGCTTGCACGGAATCGAGTATACAAGAATTCCTACTTCTGGCCTATAGAGATGTACTCCTTTTGTCGCTCTAGTGAATAGAATACCGTATGTATACTGTACGCTTGCCTAAGAGACAAGCGGCGTTTCGGATAGATCACGGTTGAAATTCCAGCCGAGATCAGAGTTGAAATTACACGACGCCAAGCTGCAAATCAGATCTAAATCAGATTACTTGCAGATTTGAACAAGTAATCTAAATCAGATTACTTGTTCAAATCTGCATCACTGTATTCTACTCTTCTCTTTGAAATACTTTTTTGCGAAAGATTTCGCCATTGATACATTCAATACAGAATATCTATTTAAATTTAAACAAAAATTAAGTTGGATGATTTATTTTTTAATTTCTGTTACCAATAAATTGTAAATAGTGCAAAGTCTCCTAGCGCAACTCCTTGCAATTTCTGGTTTGCAGAACTAAAGTAACGAAAACGACGAGTCAGAATGTCGGCGACAATTCGCGGTGCAGAATTTGATGAATCTTCGATCGCTCCGGGTACGCTCCGCGACGCTACGACGTGCGTAGATACCTTAATAGACAGGGAGAGAGAGAGAGAGCAGTATACATCCCTTACATAGTGGTTACGTAAAGAGGATGAGTGTCGTGCAGGATAGGCCATAGCCAGTACAAGAAGCTGCTGCGCAATAGGGTAAAGCAGGGCTTTGACACGCACTTAATCACGCCGCGGTTTCTCTATCTCTGGTCCTCTCTCCGTCTTATTCTTTACCTTTCGTCTCTTTCCTCTCTTCGCCGTTCGTCTCTTTAGTGAAAGACTGAGTAAAGCCGCAAGAACAGTTTCCTATTTGTGTCATTCTCTTTTCCCCCGTGTCTCGTGCTCATTCTTCTTCGCCCTTCTCTCTCGCGTTTGAAAAATACCTCATTTAACAACGTAACGAACCGTTTTCCGCTATAAAAACACATTTGTAATATAATTAGTCATTTTACCTGTACTTTATACCTGTTATATAGTTATAAGCCAGGTGACTGATGCTGTTAATCTAGTTTTTTAAATATGATTACTTCAGATGATAGCTCTTTAGTAATTGCGCAACTGGAATCAAATCGTCGCTCGTTTAAGTAAATAAATTACAATGTTGCTTGCACGCGTCTTTGCGTTGACACGCTAATTGATCGGCGGCGAACGACGTGCTTCACATACATACGCGAAGAAATACATCCATTCGACGTGCCGCAATTCATTCGTTGCCAGCGACATCGCGTAAGCACCCTTAATACATTACACCCGCTCTGATCGTAATGCGGAAGGAACGCATCGTAAGCAGGACGATAAAGCGCCAAAGCAAACTGTCGCCGCGTGGTACAAGCGGCACCGTCGATTCTCGCCTTTCAACCAACATCCCTCATTCGCGGAGAATCAACAGCCTCTCGCGTCAGACCCCAATTTCCGTAGCAATAATACCAGCTTAAACAAAGCCCTGTGCGTGCACCGTGGCGCGCGTGGCTGCAGGGGACGTGCACTCCAGAAACATTTCCCTCTCGGCAACCGGCTACATACGCGCGTGTACAAACAGGCAGTTCAATGCAACGTAGGACCACGGTCTGCCTCGGTGCGCGGCCTCCTCTTAGCGCTCCTGGATCCCATCATGGAGTTAGAATCCGAATTTAGCTGACTGGGCTTCCATCTACCTACGAAAACGTCACCCTTACACCTATAATCTGTGTGCGAAATTACACTGTCGCGGCAACGGCATTTTCGCTCGTTTCCATTTCGCCTGGGTCTCGTGGAGATTCGTTAATTAAGATATCCCACGTTGAAGTTGCTATATCGCGATGCAGATTCGATTTAGGATGCAAAAGTTCGGCTATTTCGGTGGTGAATGCAGCGAATATAATCCTTTGTAACACATGCGTCTCTTCATTTCACTAAATATGTAAAAATTGCTACCAAGTACCGTTTTAAAATTCTTTATTAGATCAGCAAACAATGAAATGTTTTTCGCGGAAGCAAAAGACGATTTGTTTTCATAGGATGAAAGACGAATACGATGAAATGTAAAAGAGCGAAGTGATACTACTACTGACTTTAATAAACGTGGCATTCCGCAATGTGATCAGCAAGGGTGTCTGATATCTGGCTATATACCTCCAATTACTGTCTTCGGTAGCGTATAATTGGTAATTACTCGTACTAACTTCTTGCAGGGCAGATAGTTCGCACTGCGTGTTGGTCAAAGTCTCTTAACGGACGATTAACCTGTAACCAGGTACCATCGAGACTCTCGAACTTCGTGGAACAGTACTCCACCGTTGCGCTTCGAACACCTGAATATGCTCTCAGATGTATTATAAAGTGTGTTAGACGATGCGGCGCGAGCTGATGTTTCAATGTGCGCAAGGGATATCGCGCCACGCGTCGTGGCTACGTATTATTATAGAGATACTAAAATTGATTCTAAGTGCGCGATTATCCTGTGGAATCACGTACGCGTTGAGACCTGTTACAACGGATGATTAATTTGCGCTATGCGGTCGAATCGATATTCTTCCAACATTTGCCGATACACAATACATCATAATCATAAACAACTGAGTGCATTGATTACTTAACAGCACAGCATTATGCCAATAATATGATTGCTTTATTCAATTAGCTGAATGCTTCACCAGCAAATTATCATAATCATGTATTTTGCAATTTCTTGCTTGTCATACCGTGGAAGCACTCCAATTAACAATGCAGAGTCGATGAATTACAGCGAAGCTGTCGAACGTTTTCAAAAGGTATAATCGTGATTGAAAATTAATGGTAATATATTTACTAGAATTGTTTCGGCGCGTAAAAACAGAGGAGAATGCATTAATCCAGATTTTAATTTGCAATTACTCTTCTTTGATCATTTCTACCTTGCTATTCAGGCCACTCCGCGAGAGAGAAATGGCACGGTATTTGTTCACGATTAAAAGCAAACTTCTGCACGGGAATCTACCCTTGCGTCGATTTGACAACACCCTCGCGTCGTCGCTCGCGGCCTTTGTTCGCCGTGCGACAATGCGCGGAACTGGGCCAAATTCAATCGATCGTAAATCCTCTATATTTGTGAATTAAACGATTTTAACCGGCCGCGTAAAGACAGACGGCGTCTCGTGTAATAAGCTACGTTCTCTCGGTCGTTGTGCGCGCTTTGTTATCGGTACTCCGAACCTTTCCGCCGTTCTTCGTTCGCATGCCTGCGTTACACTTTCTCTCCATTCTTTTTCCCTCCGTCCTCTTCTTTTCCTCGCAAGTTCCTCTTTACGCGCACTTCTTTTTATTGATTATTCCTGCAAATCCAGTGGCCTCGCACTTTTTCATGATACCGTAATTACCGTTGTAGTAAGTGGATTCAGTTGGTTACGCTCTTACAAAGTACGTTAAGTACTTTGCTCGGTTTCACCAATCACTCACGAGAGTGGTAAGTGCCTTTGACAAAGGATACCGTGTAACAGAGATTCAATAGAACGGCCACTTATACGGATGAGACTTTGCAAGTAATCAAATTATTAATTATTCGATGCAGATTGTTTGAAAATCCTTGAAAAGCAATATGACTACATGAAATGATGTACGTGAAAAACAATCAATTTTTGCTGAATATACATATAAATCACAGAGATATAACTCTAATTACAAACAGTTAATTATAAATGCCGAAATATTTGTATTCGATTTAATTCCAATTTGTTTCGTTTTTCAACTTTGACATAGATCACGCTTTAAAATTCCGGTATAATTTTTAAGTATCTCGTATTCCGTCTGGAACGTATATAATTCTCTCTACTTTGAGATCCGTCGTGAAAAGCAAACGGGAAATAGTGCGTAAGCGACGCATCGGGATGTCTCTTGGAAGGTACATCTCGTAGACGCGGTGACGAGACCCGACGTGTCGGGACAGAGCCTTCTGTATCTCCTTGCACGAAGGCGAAACTGCCGGGAGAGGGAACCCGGCGCTCTTTGAGATACCGCATCAACCTACAGCCAAGTCGTAAGATGCAGTTACCACGTGCAAGCTTATCTGCATCGCGATCTCTCGAAAGAGGGAGTGGGGGTAAATAGAGCTAAGACGCTCTGGCAAAGATTTCTACGTTCCTCGTCTCGCTCGGTGGCTGCAGCTCCCTCGTATCCGTGCCATGCTGTAAACCCGATTTCCCTAATCCTTCGGTAGGCGGATAGTATACCCACCTATCCGTCGTCGCTCAGAGCGGCTTATTTCGCAATGAAAACCGGGCTTCGCTTTCCACCCGACCCGAGCTTCATCCGGAATGGAAGAAGTTTATAAAGCGCTATCGCTGCTGGCTGTGCTGTTGCTGGCTGCTGTCGCAAGCTCCACCACCGTCGCTCCGTGTTGTTGCAGTCGTCTCATTCTTGAGAGATACGGAGGTGGCGTTAACGTGGCCACGATATTGCATTCGGGGCACGATGCATTCGCATTATCGATCGGCGAAATTTCATTAAGTGCCACCGTTAGGAGACCTAAAGATTCGACGAAATTGTGTAGATCGATGATACGTGGCTGCGAGAAGTAAATGCCCTTCTCACCGTTTGCATGCTCGTAGAAAGACATTAATTAAAATTACAAATTATCGTTTCCCCGCGAGGACAGCATTTCGACGTCATTGTCATTAATCAAACAGATTTCGCGCAATTGCGAGCGCGGCGCAACGCGGCGTGCGCCTCGCAAAAAATAAATCATTGCCCATTTTCCGTCCCCAGCGTTGAAATCAGCGCCACTTGCCGGAATGTCGGACCGACAACTTTTTTCGATCCGCGTGCCGGTAAATCACCGATTCGATACAGCCGATAGTGGCGCATAATACCGTCCCACCTGATTTCCGCCAACGCGTCCCCGTATAATCCGGTGAATAATGAAAACATTATCGTAGCCAGCGAAGTGCGGCGCTCACCCGTGTCGAAGCACAGGTAGCGGCACGACACTTTTGCGAGAGTTAGGGCGGTTGCGGGGAAGGACGTGGAGGCGGGAGGAGGACGGAACAGGCAGATACATTGTCGCGTCGGGTAATGAAAAATTGCTGCAGATTTCCCGGTGGGGAAAACTGCTGGTGCGTCATGGCCGCCAGCACGTAGCTGCGGACGCCCGCAGCTACGTGTTACCATCCCGTAGGAAGACTCTTTCGTGTATCGAACAAAAAAAATATGAAAAAAGTGAAAATGCGAACGCAAAGAACGGAGGAGGAGGTTAAAATGGGATGAGAGGGCGAACAAATAGCACTGGGATAAATCAGCGAGCCCTCTGTCGCGCTCGTTTAAAACTCGACGATCGAGCTAGCGCGGCGCGGACGGTCGCGCGCGAATGCACGCGTATGTCCGTCCGAAGCGAACGGCCTATTTTGACGGTGATTTATGCCCATACCGCGCTGGAAAAGTCGCCGACGATCGTTTTCGCCCTTCGCGGGATTGTCGACTGAAATTTCGTCGGGCCCGTACAAATGCATACGCGTGCGCGCGCGCGCGTTCGCGAGATGAGGCGAGGTCGTGTGAGGCGACAGATTTTTGGGATTACAACGGGTCTCGATCGTCCACCGTGCGTTTATCCAGAACCGCGGCGCAGTTGTTAATTGCGCGGCTCTCTGTTTCGTCGTTCAAACAATTAAATTTTGCGCGCGATCGGGCAAATTGCGCGCGGAGACAAAAAAAATATTTCATGCCGAGCGGGACATAATATAATTCGTTATTCTAATTTTGCCGATTCGTCATCCAAACCCTCCTTCTTGCTACCGAATTAATTGACGTATCTGAAATCAAACCCATACAATAACGAAATTGTTAAAATTCAAACTTATTTATCGACTTCTTCAGATTCTGTCAATTGTTTGTCGTCAAAATATTTATTAAATTGTTTAATTAGCATTCCAGTTATCGTGATGACTTTGTTTTATTCCAAAAATTTATTTTAGAACATATTAACTTCAATATTTTTGAATTTTTGCATTTAATTCTTGCTACTCCGCATTTACTTATATAAAGAAAATAGATTTATTTCTTACTGTTTGTATTTCATTTATTAGCCCAATCAGCAATAATACGATTTTATTTGATTTGGAAACGTGAGTTGGCTATCACTGAACGACGAACACAGTGATTGGCAGAACGTGCCCGGCACTTATCTCGACAGATTTTCCTTGAGCGACTAGTACGCTCGAATTTGATATCTCGATTACACAATACGTATCAACAGTTTCCGTTGCTTGGGTTTAATTTAATGGTTAGTTTACTTAATGGATTCCTAAAATAATAGTGAAACAATAAAACATTTTTCTTAATCCACATATTACGGAAAGCTTTTTAACTCTTTAAAAAACTCTTAAAAAAAAATGTACGCGGAAAGAAAAGCAGTATAATTCACGTTAATCGTCAGATATAACGCAAAACGCAATTTATTCTCTATCGCAGATAGTTAAAAGATTATAGGAGAAAAATGCAAGGAAGAAACGTCGCGCTTTAATTAAGCAAATTGAAATAAAGGAGTTGGCTGCAACGGACAAACGAGAAATCGCATGGATGAGCCATAGTTCGCCGATGAAATAACCAGTGGTCTTAGGATTTAAGCCCTGTAAATGCTTTTAAAACTACAGGTAATTGTAGTTTTATGAAGGCAATTCGACCGCGGCCGCTCTGATAATTCCGATCTGGCTTAAGAGAAAACTGCACTTAACTGCATGTGCGCTGCTGTTCCCGAATGTGTGTCGAAGAGTGTACGCGATTGCATATTGTGATCAGCGTGTACGCGGTCTATGTGCTCCGTGCACGCCTACGCACATCGGAGGGTCATATCGGCTAATTGAATTGTTTCTAAGATCTCAGCTTATATCTGCGACGTTATCGTTAGGAAACGTAAGGAATCCTGTAACGAAATAATAATTGTGCATGGATGTCATCTCGAGGTCATGTAAAGGGAATGGAAATGTCTGCGGCGCATGAAGATGGCACATTATGTTAAACAAGGAATTATATCGTGAAAATTGCTGATATTATAATGAAGATAATCGCTTAGGCGAATTGTTAAACGTGAATAACATTTAAAAAGATTATTTATAATAAATATATATACATAATATATAGTTAAATATTTATTTAATATGAATCCTTTGTCGCCTATAAAGAGATATTATAGAAAAATAACATCTTTATCTTGGTTTTCTTTATTACATTTTCAAATTTTTCATATGTGTTTATATGATTGGATAAAAATACATAGCATCGCAAGATTCACGCAGATATTATGTTATTTTTAATCAGAAGATATATTTTCTTGAGTACGAAATTTTTACAATAAATTTTTTAACAATGTATTATAAATGTTCGATACCTTGAAAATTCGCTTAATCGCAAATATCTAGCATGCCGATGCAGAATTATGGCACGTGTCGTATCGGATGCCGTTCACATGCAATGCGGCTATTGTTAATAAAGCTTGTGATGTTCTTGCAAGCTTCGGAAGGTTTAATCTCCAACCAACCGAAACTATGTACCAACTTGTGAGCGACGATGTTAATATATATTCGCCAGGTAATACTATAGTAACTAATTCACATCGTTAATACCACTTTTGATAGATGATTCAATTATATATTATCTTTTTATACTACTGCAATTATATATTATAATTGTAAAGTTATTTTCAATTGTTCCGGCGAGCTTATCAAAATTTTTGTAATTTGACTCCGTTCTGGCGCTTAAATGAACCATTTAATGATGTCATACAACAAAACCATCTGTATGAATGATAATTTGAAAAATAATTGCTATTAAAAGATAATATAAGATAATGTAATATTATAGTATATTTTTAAAAATATAATTAATGACATTTAATTCTAATGAAAGTTCGGATTTCATTATATTTTAATCGCAATTAAAGGGTATTAATTAAATATAAGTATCCATTGCTGATTTTTAAACCAGCTGGCAATTTTCTAATTGGAAATTAAAATAAAGAAATTCACAAAAGCCTGCAATATGCGTTTTCGCAGAATTTGTATGTGCCCGACGTGGGAACGTGTCGCGATGGTAGGGAAATTCGTCGATCTCTCAAAGGGCATTTAATTTGGCAGGTTTCGAAGTGAAGTACCGCGCGCGCCAACAAATCGTTTCGGGCGGACGCTTTTAAATTAATGCGACGCTCGGCGGATTAATTCCCTCTTAAATTAATACCATTATGTACGCGTGCGATTTTCAATGAAATTACGCTTTAACGCGATATATCCCGCGTATCGCTGACGCCCAGTCTGAACGCTCTAATGGCCATTTTATATTGATTGCGGGGGCCTTAATTATTCTATCACGGAAACGCTGTTTACGATAAAAGCACTTGGCGTCCACCCCGTTCGCATAATTTATCCTACGTTACGTTTCTGCATCAAAATGTGCATTGTATAATACGTACGTATCAGACTTTAATGCTCAGAAGCGTAAAAATATATTCGTGTAACGCATTCATAAATATACGTCAGCTCGTTAAGGATTTAATCATGTTATGTCTATCGAGATGCGTACGTTATAATTTATAATATATAACAAAGTTGAGAAAATAATTGCAAAATGATTTATAGAAGACTTAATGTCGGAAAAAACGCATGCGTGCATTGTAGCAATTTATTGTATCTATAATTCTTATGGAAAGATTATCGCCTTCTACATAAAGGAAAAAATAGCGCAATATTTTGATATAGAATTCCAGATATTTTCGTGTTTAGACGCGTCATTTTCACGAGAAATACATATGGACAAAATCAACGTAACGCGATTTCCATGATATACTCCACATGGCTTGATACAATGCGCAGGTCCAAGACTGCGTGTGCAAGTGCCTCTTTCGCATGATCGCGGTACAATTCTGTCGCGTTTCGCATTTCGCATAATAAAGGCCGGTTTTGAGAAGAGAAACGCGCGTTTTTGGATGCTCTGGGGGCGAGCTTCGGAAAATATGAGCGCGTTTACGGTGAGTTGGCTAATTTTTAACGCGAAGCTACCATCCGTTGACGTATTCCGTCCGGTTCAACGACTGCGGTCTATAGGATTGTACGCTGGGAATTTGTGGAAAGCGACGAAAGGAGAGGGAGCGAAAGAGAGAGAGAGAGAGAGAGAGAGAGAGAGACGGAGAGAATGATAGCATACGGGACTAACGGGGCTCGTGAGGGGCATGGGGGATGGATGGTGGATGTCGAGGAAGAGCAGGAGAACGTTTGTTGGCGAATGTCGTTCGCTATTGAGGCCGCCGGGTACCAGGGGTCATGAATGCTTGTCAACGGTGAGATATGATGCGCGGATTACCCCCAAACTCCCGACATCGGGATCTCCCCTTTTCAACCCTTCCCGTCTCCCAGTCTTTGCATCGAGCTAGCGCCGGAGGCAGTCGTTCGTAGCTCGATTAACACGATGTGAAAATTGGTAGAAGGCGGAAGAAACTTGGCAATATCATTCACCAACTTCTGTAGGTTGCTTCGAGATACTTTTTACTATTAAAGCTACTTTTATTTGAACTTTGGTGTAGTTAAAATTTTTTTTGCGTTAATTATACGTCCTTTTTGAGACCTTTTTTTTGTACGTATTATGTTTAAGATACGAGTGCGCAAGAGATTTTTTATTTGAAGTTTAAATTGAATCAATCAATAGAGATAAGGTGAGAATTTCACGTGGCTTACGATGTTATTGCTCCTTCAATTCATTCACTACACTTCGCCCGTGCATTCCTCTCTCTTTCTCTCTCTCTCTCCTCGATTCTATTTCGCGTCTTTCTACCTATTCATTCCAAAGTGCTAGTCACCACCCATCGCGCACGTGTTCACGAGAACGTCGATAGACTGGCGGAAAGGGTTTTCTCCTGTAAAACGAGTGGCAAAGGTCTTTCTTTCAGTTTCTTTTCGAACCTAGCTCAAACTCGTGGAAATCTCTCTATCGTTGCACTCTACTCATGTGTATTCGTTCTCTGCCTTCGATACCGCACGCTTTAAGATCGTCTAGAAGGCAACGTGCCACCATTCGAGTGGCCATTAGAAACGTGAGAGATAGACGGTGCGACTCGATGAAAAGCAAATACGCGAGAGTGCGTCGAAAGGACGTGGGCCCGTGTCGGAGGATTGCGCGGACAGAAAAATATCGTAGAAATTCGACAGCTTAAATGGAGGAATAACCGAACGTTTCGCCTGATATATAAATAAATATAGCAACGTGTTATATACTAAAATACAAAACGATGCTAATCATCGTATAAAAAGAGATTCTCCATTCGGCATAAAGCTAAAATTTTTGCCCGCTTCTCGACACAACGAGAAAAAGATAAGATTGTTACGGGAAACATAAACTTATCAGAGAGCCCTGATACACGCTCGTTCGTGATCGTCTTACTAGCGAGGAGCCATTTTCCCAAGAGCGCATTAGGCGGAATTCAGATGAAAGCAAACACGCGGAAACGCATTACGCGCAAGAAAAAGTGAAAGATACGTCGAGAGAGGGAGGAACAGGGAGCCAAAGGGCGAGGGAAAAGCCGCGGCGTCGAGAGACTCCGTGAAAGGGGTAGCGGGTTTAGGGAGAGGGAAAAGGGGAGCGGTGTGGAAGAACTTAGTAGTCAAGGAATGTCGACGCGAAACGGAACGCGCACGAGGTTGAGGAAGGAAGGAAGGCTTTCCATCAGGCAAATTGAATAGCATTTGCAGGCTGTTTCGCCGGTAAACAGGCGGATGATAGATGATACCTCGGGTCCCCATCGTCTCTTCTTCCGCTAGTAACTCTCAGTACACCTTTGCTCTCACGATTTCTCGCATCCTCCTCGAAAACGACGATCGTTTTCTCCTACCTCTTTATCCTTTCGACAGACGACTCGCGCGAGGCGCTGAGGAAAATGCGTTCGTTCCGCCGCTCCTCGAGATAACTCTGTGGCCGATCCGACAACCTATCTGGAAGTGTCATCCGGAAGAAACCATTCATCAAGCGACCGCAAAAGAACTTAACGACAGAGCGGAAATCGATCGCAACTCACGCTGCGCGCGTTATCTTTGTGTCATTACTTCTTTCATTATAACTGATGAGACTGTTTATTGCATAAAATTCTTTAATTTTCACTTGAAATTTATATTTTATGTGACGAATCAAATTGATATTAATAAATGTAAATTTCCAAATATTATACATGTATGAGATGCAACCGCATGTGTTTAAGAGATAATTAAAAATATATTTCAAAAATTAATGCAAAAGATTTATTTTAAAACAATAATTTTATCGAATTACGAATAGACCATGAGCGAAAACTTTGCATTTTATCATCGAAATAAAGTTATTTTAACGTTATCATTTTTTTAATTTTATTTGTTCCAAAATTCGTTTTGTGCGCACGTCTATTATAATAATTTTTAAAAGCTGGTATAGAAACTGAAAAAATCATGATTCAGGATTTGTATTTCATTTACGCTTTCCTTTTAGATACAATATTCAATGCTGAAACAGTTCAGAATAGTCTATGAATATTCCGTGGATTAAAATGAATGCATTGAAAACATATTTTTTATTATAATTCTTTTATTGTAATTTATATGAAATTTTATTACAAATGTTTCTTGCATAAAAATTTTTCTGTAGATTTTTAAT
>VBVR01000871.1:0-38874 GCA_011638315.1 Tetramorium parvispinum | reverse complement strand
AAATATAACTGCGTATGATGGAAATTTACGCGCAAAAACGGCAACGGTTTACGTAACGAACGGAAACGTGACTCGCATATGAAAGCGATCTCTCTCTCTCTCTCTCTCTCGTTGGTTCTTCTTCCTCTCTCTATCTCTCCCTCTTTCTCTTCTTAGTTCTTTCTCTTTCTAGCACGTACGAGCGGTTATAACACTGTCGCGACAATGAAAAACATCGGAATGACAAAAGCGCAGACACAATCGATGTAATGTGCTCGTTATGTCGTTACGAGTCTATTCCGTTCGCGCTACTGGCGCGACGCAGATTATGCGAGTCTGCGGTTGCAAATTCACGCGCTTATGACTGACAAGACTTTCTTCGGTCGACAAATGGAATTCGACGACACACGCGCGACATTTGAACTCCGCTCTTTTCGATTCCTTCTTTTCCTCGTTTCAATCTCGTTGCCTTTGGGAATAAAATTCCGCTCGGAAAAATGATCGATTCTCGCTCGCGAAAATGCCGATATTGATTGCACGGTAAACAACGTTCAAGTTTGAGATCGTGCAAAGCAAATCGCGATTTATCCGATGATAAATCCAAAGAGACAGGAACGCGCGAAAGAACAGTTATTCCTTTCAAAGGGGCGTGCAAAAGAGTGACCTTCCTCCTGCGCTCAACAATGCGAGACGGCTCGCTGCTAATTATGCGTCTCCTCGGCGAGACTAGCATTAATGACCTACCGCCGTCAAGACTCGTTTGTCACTATAGCAGCTCGATGATAACCACAAAGTAGTGCAAAGTGTTGTACACTCTTCGGCTCGTTACTCTCGGTTCGTTAGGCATTCGTCGATCGGCGAACGTGAAACTTCGCTCCTGAGAAGGGGATTCCTTTGTCACGCGAACAATCGAAACTTGGAACGGCTTCCGGTATATATATATTAATTAACTGTTCAAGTGATTATAACATACGGCGCTCGGCGATTATCTATAATCCCACGAGATGATGGAAAAGTCCACGACGCTTTTGTCGCTTGTCTGATCTCCGCGGAAATTAAAGGACTTCTCTCTCTTAGCTTGAAGACCTTAACGAAGAAAATTATCGCGCGGCGCCGTTTATTCTGCTAGGTAATTAAGATACCCGATAACCAATAATTCTGTTCGACGTAGCCTGGATTCGCCCCGTCGGTCTTCCTTCTCTCGTCCTCCCCCTGCCGCTGCTTCTCGTACTCCAATTCGTCCTTTCTACCTTCCGTCACACGACCGGCTTCTCTGTTTGGTATCCAGCGTTGTTGTTGCCTAACAAAGTTGGAGCACGATCTAATAAATAGACACGCCGAGATGCCTTATGTGGCGACGATATTGCCGGTGCCTAAGTTACAAGCCTTGCAGAGGAGCGCCCGATTAAACGACCCGAAGCTTCCAAACTGCAATTGCTATCTTGAAATCGAGAACTACTAAACCCTTCCGAGAGATCGCGAGTTCTAGGTGCTACGTGCTCTCTTCGTGTCGCGCGAAGTCATATTAAATCAAATCTTGGGTAATTCATCGCCCATGGATATATTAGCTTCTCTTGATTTACGATAATTGAAACAATTACGATATTTCGAAAGATAATATCGAGATCTTTGCGCGCTGAATTTAGAAAATAGTATAACAGGAATAACTTCATTTTTCTCCCAGCTAAATGAGATATTTTGTCTCGTTAATAATATTAAGTATAAAATATAAATACACGTATATAAAAAAAAGGAAAATTAATATTATGTTGAGCTTCTTTGTAGTTGGTACACAAATTAAATAAATCGAGAAATGTGAACGAGTTTAATCGTACAAGTATTTCAATATCGTTCATTACACCGTTATTTGCGACCGCAACGCCGTCAAACTACGCAGAGGTAAAATTCTTTTCACCGACCAGTCGACCAGAGACGAAAGATCGATCCTTTTATGGACGTCACGTTCGTGCGCAATGATCGAATATATTTTCTGCTATTCATCGTAAGTAAAGCGAGCCTATCTAGATTGTGTTTTACTAGACCAGGATAAACCATGCGGGGACTCGATTTAATCTTCGCTACAATCGTCGTGATGAAAGGCAAGTTGTATAACGGACCGCGATTGGAAACTTTATCGAGTCGATCAGATATCTCCGTGTATGCGGATAATCCGCAAAATATGCTGTTACGTGCATGAAAGATTTTTCTGCTTTTTACCTTCAAAAATTCTCAACATGTCCGAGATCGTATTATTATCCGCGGGCTTTACGTTACATGACGGTGACGTCGCACGACGAAAAAATTGACATAAACCGTTCATACCGCGATGTAAAAGCAATGGATTATTCCACACAATTTGCGTGCTTGTATAGCGAAGATTTCTTTTACGTTTTTCAAAGCCTCTCTTTACGGGGATCTCTACGATGAAACCATCATTTCCATATTAATAATGTAATCTCGAAAATTTCCAAGTTAAATTACATCTTCAACAATTGGAAGCTCAAATTTATTTATGTATCTGCCGGACTAGAATTAAAAAAAATAGATGTCCGTAGAATGAGGAAAAAATTCCATGAAATATAATGCAAGGACGTATAAACCTGCCTCTCCTCACCGTACCAACAATACGAGTCGAGAAAACAAAGTTACAGACAAGTTGCCTGCCGCCAGTCGCTCCTAGGTAAACTCTTTCGCGAAGTTGTTGTAAGAGCTTTTGTATTCTATGATTAATACGGGACATCCCGCACGTCGTGCTCAACTCGCGTAGTACGAATGGCTCGCACGCCAATCGATAAATCATCGTAATTATACCTCCGACGTTGGCCTATAACGTTATCTCGCGGGAGCCGAGTTGCGCCGAGTTGCAACCGACCGTGGAATCTAAGACAGATTTCTTTGTCGCATTAACGGCAGTTCCTCCTTCTGCTCCTTCTCTCTTTTCCGTTGCGGAAATAAACGCGCGCACGGGAGAGGCTAAAGCCTCTCGCTATCTTTATATCTGCAGTTTATCTTTATAACTTTTTAAACGTGTTCTATCGCGAATGAAACGATACATGGCGCCGAGTCTGAGTGAGCGTCCACCTGGTGATTCAGATGCGCCTTTGAGAGGCGGACGCCTTATCGTGTAACACCTGAAATTGGGTCGCGTATATCAATCCGCGTGTACATGGGTGGGCCGTAAAAAGATTCGTCGAATTATTTACGATCGTTGGGCACACCTTGTAAGAAAACCAACAGCGGCGAATAGATCCTGTTACCGCGCGGTCGACAGTGAAAGCACGCGGCTATAAGCGCGTTAATACTTATTAACACATTGATGGGTTTTATGGATTTTACGGCATTTAAATGTCGACGAATAATTGCCGGGTCAGTGGTGGGCAAGAATATAAAATGCACGCGGGCGATATTTTTCCTCAACGGCAGCAGACAGAAGTGATACTCCCGTTAAAGCGATTAATTCGCATTAGTGTCACTCGGGACCTTTTTTTGTCTGACTTGAGCGATCCGCTCGCGATTTATCTGTTCCGTGCAGCAGCCTCGTTCTGCGATAGAGACATGCGTTTAGAAGATGACAGCACATGTCAGTCCAAACAATAGCCACGAGGCATCGAAAGAAAAAAAATGCCCTCGTGCTAATTCAATGGAACGGATATGTAGACGGAAAGCCAACGCATCCTCTATCAATCTGACCTATTAATGACAAGTTTCGCGGGCGGTATTTTGGAAACTCTGTATGAACATCTGTAAGTGCGCGAGCAGACGTACCGCGCGCGATCCATTAATAATCAGCGACTCTCCAACTTATGTAAATGAGGCGCGTTCGTTCACATTTCGTGATAATGAAGGTCACATGCACGAATTCGTAACGGATATACGGCGCGCGTATCCATAGAAACGAAATCAATCTTTTATTCTCGTAAAATTTTAAGTATCGAAAGATCAATTGTCCAAATATCTTTGAATTTAAGTTCTCAGAAATTCATCTGGGACTGTAAAATCGAACAAAATTCCAAAATGCAAATTTTACAAAATTACATTTGAAGTGCTGGTGATAAAATTTTCTTTTTCTTTTTTTTTTGCAAAGTGGATAAAAAACAATTATTTATAGACAAATGTAGACAAATTGTGGACAATTAAATGCCGTATCAATTTGTAAAAAAATTTGCATTTTGCAAAGCCAACTTCATAGACCTGGTTCATCTATGTCTGGCAACTTGCCAAACCGTTTAGTCGAGATCATCAATGTCTGATATTTATAAGACCGAGATAGAGATCACTCCATTTGCAAGATTAATGCTAAAGAGAATGATTTTATGCAAGTAACGTTTCAGTCTGTGAAGCGTCGCTATCCGTTAATTCCGTCAACAGATTGTCCGTGATGACTCGAAACGTTAAACGTTGCGAGCTGCTGCGCGAGAACCGCAAGACAATTACTGCTTCGGTCGCAGTCGCGGAGCGGAAGTCTCGGAGTCTGGTGGAAAGTCGAAGAGCGAGCGGCGCGCAGTACGCCGCGGCACGTCCAACTGTTTCGAAATTCGTCGTCGAGTTCCGAACGCCGTCTGAGTTTCCACGTGAGGTTGGAGACAACCATTAGACGGGGCGGTAGAGTGGGCTCCACTGTGTACGTTTTAGAGAGCTTCTCCACACGAAGATCCGCAACGGATTGCCGTTGTTGTCCCCGGCAAGATACCAGTGTACGTGCGCCCGTTCAGCATCCCGAGATTAGGGACGACCGCACGAATACCGGGGCGCTTGTCGTATCGACATTCCGAGGAAAATCGACAGGTCGCGATCGATTACGTGCGAGCCACACTGGACCGCGTTTCAGCAACGCTATCGCGAGAGGAACGCGCGTATTGACAAAATTTCGAAATTCTCGCCCGAGAATAATTGTTTCAATTTTCAAAAAGCGCATTATGTTAAATGCGCTTATAATATCACAAGAGTAAAACAGAGTCAATATTTTATATAAAAAAGCTCAAATTTATATATTAATATTTTTTTTCCACGGTTTTTACACGGTTATAATATTATCTGAATTGCAACGTTACATTATACTTGTATAACTTGATAGCACTCGAGGTAAGACCCAATAATGGACTGCGTTCGCGAATGTCTTACATCGCATGTTTTGTCGGAACAGAAGATTCATAAATCCGAAAGCGGCCGAGCAAGTTGCCAGCGACCAGATGCTGAAGCTTTTGTGCGCGAAAATTTACTCCCGTGAGAAAATTATTGAAACGCGCCGCCGGCCGTCACGCATATCGCTGACGCGAGTCCACGCATTTATAAAGTGCCGTCGCGCGCAATATATCTTTCGGGACGCATGCAAGAAAGTTGTAACCGCATTCTCCCTCTCTCGCTTCGCATCCCTTTTGCACGTATCTCCTCTATTATCACGTGAAAGACTTTCATAAGCTTACGGTCCTTCTTTTCGAAAAATTTCGTTATTTGATATTCTGACTTATCTTGCGTATCAGATGGGTCAAATAAAGATTGTGTCATACGAACTCATCTATACATAAACTATTACACAGGAGATATTCACTTACTTTCAAATATTCACAAATCTATTCGTTGCTACACACTAAACGAAAACTGTAATACTTCCATTAGCGACAATATCAGATTTGCATCATGGCTTTTGTAAAAATAAAATATTTTTTAGTTAAATATTGAACAATTCTGCAACAAATATCGATTCCATCCCAGAAAGATAAATAAGTTATATGACCCATCGAATTATGGATTTATAGAATGATTCATGTTTAAAAAAAACAGTTTCACACATATTACATGCATATGTATGTGTATATGTATATATGTATATATATATGTACATAATAACAGATATAAATGTATTAATGTGCATCTAATGTTTCAATCATGCATACTAGATATGGAATATTTTATTATATGGCATCAACACACAATAGCCATTCGAATGCACGGGCTTTGACAAACAGATTTAATAAGTAAAAATGAAAGTAAAATACGATAATGCCATTAATATTCTATTATTTTTGAAGCACTTTAATATTGCAAAAAGCTTCGCACTCTCATCAACGTAGATAATATATCTATGTTCACATCAAATATTTTGTACTTAAATTAAAGAATAATTGCACATCACGAATTAACTAATTTTGTTTAAATGACAACTACCTATAGAATTATTATTTTAATTAACTCTAAGAATTTTGCTATCTGTCACAATTTTTAAGAAAATGAAGAGAAAAGTCTTTTTTCACTTTCTCGTCAGTCTTATTCGATCTCGAGCTACACTTTTCTCTTCCTGTCATCTTTCGGCGAAAAAAAAGCAGAGAGGGCAATAGACTTCTCGAACGTCAAAAATATACATCGCAGTGTATTTTCGCTTCTGATCGCGTTTATGATCCGTAACACATGGAGCGGCAGATGATTCTGCGTAATTTCGCGTATCCGCGTGCACGCAATCCGGCCGTTTCACAGGATCGTTTCGACATATACGCGCCTGCGAGCACCAGCGCGTAACATTTTTACCGAAAAAGCAATGGTTTCTGCATGCGGCGCAAGAGGCATTCGAAATCAAGTAAACGAACAGTTGAGGCCACCTAGACGGCGGCCGGTTCGCTGACATCACCACTCGTATTACATTAGCCTACGTAAATGCTCCGCGAATGCATTCGCGTGGATTCGCGCACACACGCGCACACCTTCTCACGCAACATGTCGCACGGGCACGCGGAGCGCGTGCATTTTTAACGTGTATACATACACGCGGCGTGACTCGCTCCAGCGTGTAGAGCGACAGAGAGAGCGACAGAGAGAGAATTGTAGGAAAGGGGAGGGGAGGGAAAAGAGCGCGAAAGATCCAATCTCGTCTCTGATCTCCGCTGTAAAAAAAAGACAGTGCGAGTCGTTAAACTCCACCAACAGACGGAGACCGAGATAAGAGGGAATCGACAATGAGACGTGTCCGCTGCATGGGAATTCTATTTCCGACAGGTAAACGCGGCCATTGCCTACGTCGCGTCGACGCGAGTCAATTTGCACAGCCAACACTTTGCTCGATTGTAAAAATTAACTGGTACATGCAAACCCGACAAATCCTGACTGCGCATCGGGACAGATATTGTTCCCGATGTCGCACAACGTCATCTGCGAATGCTACACACACGCTTTGTGTACAGGTTATTTACGAACATTGGCACGTGATATGCGAAAGCTAGATTTTTTCATGGAGATACTTGTGTATTTCAAAATATCACAATCAATAGAAAAATAGAAAAAAATTAATATTTATCGATTGTTTCTCTGTTCTATCTGTTTTTATCATCACAAAAATAAAATCGCGAAATACTCATGAGCAATAAGAATCGCGGCAAACATTTACTATTTAAACGAATGGCGCGATGTTCACTAACGATGCGCGCCTCGGGCTGTAATATTATCGAAGGGTGAAGGGCAGCGCGATTCTCTCAAACCAAATATTATTCCAAATACGATCGTGTCGCACCGCATGCGTTGCAATTTACAAACGAATTGACCGTGCCAAGGCTCGGTGGTGAGCTGCAACGAGTGGCAGCTTATCCGGAATGATTCATAATAAAGAGAAGAAAACGAGAGAGAGAGAGCGAAATCAAGATTGTGTGCTATCAATTCTCGGAGAAGGGAGATATCCCCGGGACGAGCGCCGATGCTCTCGCTAAGCGTGCTGTGCTAGGATGGGTGTCTAAGCGCACGTCCGCTAAACAGCTAGATACGTTCACCAGATAGGAGATACTTATGGCACTTGGGGGTACGAACTCGTGACCGTCGGGACTGTAGGATATAGACTCGCCCTCTTACCGCCTCGGGAGTGGATATAACCTACGATATAACGGGTATCCATCTAGAGGGTGGAGAGGATAGGGGCGGAAGCAATTGCTAGAATTGCATTCTGCACGCGCAGAATCATCTCCGTCCTTAGAGGACAACGTTTGAACGATCAAACTGCGATTTACTTTGCTTTCCTTCTTCCCCTTTTATCTTTTTGGAAAAAAAATAAATAAAATAAATAAATCTCCAATATTGCTTCATTTAAAAGTGATTAAGACGATCTGTTTTGCATGTACGACATACATATCTTCTTATGCGCATAATTGACATTAAATTTAATTAAACGTCCTTGTTAATTCTCAGCATGCTACATTTTGCTCGTGATTTTAATCGAATCGTAAATACAGGGTTTTTAAAGATTTTCTTGTGCCACGGAAGTGTTTCATCTTCGCATAAAGCAACGAGGAAATTGCCGCAAACGGCCCGCTTATTGTTTAGAATTCGCACGCCCTCCCATCCGTAGTTCTACACGCGCGTGTAGTAAACCGCGAAATAAATTCCGACTACGCCCGGCGGATTATATAAGATATTCATCCGTATGAATTTATATCGCACCGGTAACACTCTTCGCGGTATCATCTTGCCTTTACCGAGGCTTTGTAAAATACGACCACCCTCTCTTCTCTACAGAACCTCCAAAGGGGAAGCGTATCCCAGCGATATAACGGACACCCCCGCGCGAACCCTCGTTTTTCGCGCACGAGGGAAAATTTCTTAGAGAGCAAACGCTGCGTGGCTGTATATCGTTAAAGCGAAACGGGTCTCCCGCATCGCTGATCACGCGCCTCATTGAATTTTGATTGTGCTCCCGCGGTGGCTCCGTGCAGTCACACGCTCGATGACAGGCTAGAGCGCTAATTGGAAATTTAGATAATCGGATCTACATAGGTATAGATCGGTATCTTAGTTAGTCGACACGATCGCGAAGTCTCAACGGGATTAAACGACCTCGTTACGTTCCGCAGATACGCTCTACGACCCACCTCGAAGTCTCACGAAGCGACAAGCCGATATGCAGAACGTTCGCCAGTGTAACCTTTAGAGAGCGGCAGTCGCCTGATATTTAAACTTCGATATATTTTGTAATTTTGTAATATAACAAAATAAATATACTTTAATATACTTTACATGAGATTAAATTCTGAAATGATACATGATTTTTTTCAGTTTCTTTCCTCTGCATTATATTATAATTCACAAATTGTTTACTCTTTTAATATGTTTGATAATTAATTTATCGCGAAATAAAACAACAATATCAAATTCGAAAGTATAGTATCGAAATAAATTAATAAAGGTTGAGCGCATCAACTTTTATTATCAATGATTAACGATGCCTTATTTGGAAATGGATGACCAAGCCGGTTTAAACACTATCTCATCTATTCATGGGTATTTGCCCGTTTATTTCCTTTCGCGAGTTGATCACTAAATTAAATTTAAATTTTAATCAACCGAATTACTGAACAGCCTAAAGAGGTTATTTAAATAACATAACTGTATCGTGTGGAACATTAAAGTCGCGCATAGCTTTGAAAATTTTCAGTTGATCTCCAGTACATTCAAAATTAAATTTTTAATTAATCTCGAAAATTACATTTTTAACCACACTGCTTAAATATAACATATATATTGTATACATATAATGCCACATAATTTAAGGCCACTTACAAATAATTAATAAATTGTAAATTTAACGTTTTCCGTGATAATTCATATCTAACTTTGAAAAATGTTGCTCACGCTGTCATTTCAATAGTAATCGCTTTCCCGTTGTCAATATCATGCAGCGCGTTTCCGTTACATATTTCCTTTCTTAAATAAATCTCGATATTAATCCGTTGCATCAAGCGCAGTTGAAGCGGAAGCGCTGGAAAAGTGCAAGAACGGCGTGAATTTTTCACAGACTTCCCGAGCACGAGGCCGCGCCGGTAAATCGCCGTTCATATTCGATATGCGTAGAGAGACCGGGATGCGCGGGCCGGCACACGCGGGGCGGGGGAGGGGAGGAGGATGCATATGCACTTAACGTTAATCGAGTCAGTTTGTCCGATTGGAAGCTAACGCGCCATACGAACGAGCCGTGGAATCGTTTGTCGCTTCGACGAGTCGACGATTAGCCACCGCGCTCTCGGGTGAGCTTGGCGATCGGAATCGACGCATTGACTCTGCTGTCAACAATGGCCCCATCGATTAAACTCATTGTCGCGATTTCCTGCCTCGTCCTGAGAATCCTGCGCGCGATCGATGGCTCTCGTCAGCGAAGAGCAGTTACGAAGTAGCAGCTCGAACGATCGAAGCGCGATCGACGAGCGTCAGCCTCTCTCGCATATTATGCTTCGACGAATTGATCGGTCCGGCGAAACCATGTGTCCTTGAGCTCTCGTGTCGCGCAGCGTGACACAATTGGTCACAATTACCAACCAGTCAAGATCAAGATTAGAATACGAATCGTGGAACACCAACGATATGAAAACACCGCGTTTTTAGATGGAATTCTTTTTTAGCGAAATAAATATTGAAAAAAATAAAAAGATAATCATATTCCGAAGATAAGCGATGTCACAATCTTCATGGAAATCTATCCTCTTATACCGACGCCCCTGGATCGATACGAAAATAAATCTACGAGTCCACATATATCACATCTAATATCCGATATTATCTAAAATTAATTCAATATATTTGGTAATACCGCGGCGCCGTTCCACATTTCAAGCACCGAAGAATGGGAATTATGAGGCGTGTATCTGATGGCGAAATATTAAATTCCAATATCAAATTTTGCGCGTGCCACCGACGCTGCGTAACCAATAGACGCGACTCCCACGCTATTTCGAATGCTATTCTGTAATGTACTTACTGACAGCACTGCCGTTCTATTTCAAATTCGAAACATTATATCACTGTTGTAGTTTTTAAACTCGAGAGAGTATATTAACGACATTTTGCACCGCGCGATGGAAAAATAGTAGAAAATTTTTCGCCAAAATTTCGCTGCGTGTGCAAAAGAGGTAATCACCTAGCAGGGATCTGTATCGTAACACAATACATTAGCACGATATTTCGCTTTCAACAATGCCTGATAAACCGCAAGTAGTCTCGATGCATCGCTATCGTTGGTGCCGCGATAAAAGCTATGGGCGAGCTAAGCCGATGAAAGATATGAAGAGTACGGCGCCATTGGCGGTCTCGCACCATGGAGAATTCGACCGTGCATCATCGCGCGCGGCTGGCCAGTCGACCGCAATTGTAATTGCCGAATTTCGTTGGCGGAATTAAGAAACGCAGAAGAGAGAGAGAGAGAGGATGCTGTAATTTACGAATGATATTAAATACCGGCGATAAGTTACGCCGTGCGGTGCATTACGACTGTCGTCGGCCGACAAGCATAGGAAGTGCCTCGTTAAAAGGTGAAAAGCCAGAACGTTCGACGCGAAGGTCACGTATTTATCTTAATCAAAAAGAAATATTAGATGCATTCTACTTATTTCGCGAGAGGACGAAAAACGCCAGCCACTTGCCGGATGAAAAGAGCGAGCGATAGAACGGGACGAGCGTGAAAGAGGAGGGAGGGGAGGGGAGAGAAAGGAAAAAGGAAGGAAGCGAAAGAAATGGAATGCACCCAAGCGCGAAGATTCTTCCTCGTCTGTGTTATCAGGCATGATGTCGTCGAAATAAATCTTGAGGCCCGCGACGTTCTTTTTCACGGTACATCCGGCTTCGCCTCGATTCGCCGCGAAAGTATGTTATGCGCTAGCAAAAACGAAGCTAATTTCGCCGTTCGAATACACGAGGCGCCAGGTACGGGGGCTCTTATCGTTGAAGAGGAAAATGGGCTTATCGGAGCAGACTAAAGAACGTCTGACATGTGAAAGTCTCATGATAGCGAAACTCTCCAGAATGGAGTATCTCACCGAATTAAATGTGTTAAATAGAAATGACAAATTTCTCCTTGCACACTAATTAACTTGGTTAAAATGTTACGATACTAAATATAGAATTTTACAGAATTATTGTTCTCATATTTCCGTTATACGTTATAAAAAAGTCTACTTTGCAATTCATGTTCGCATTAAATCTCATTCAATATTCGCATATAAAATGCTACATTATACATATTGTCATTAGGCAACATAATTTATAATTTTTTATATAAAGAATACTGCGAGTGAGAACATTTTTTAATTTATAAATCGACTATAATTCCAAATTGTCATGGAATAATTCCTTCGTATTATCTCGTTTCGGAATATCTGAAATTTTGCGATTATTAGGAGCAATACTACTAAATTAAACGTATTACGTTTATATTTGCAACAGGATATTTCCTCTTCGTGATTGTCAGCCCTTTCCGGCCCTTTCCTCGAGACGCGACCTCGAGACTCGCGTCATGAATAAAAAAGTAATCGACGTCTAAGTGCGGTAACAAATCTTCGCGCGGGCCTGCTTCTCGACCCGGCGTTTTAATCTACATAAGAGGACTCTTTAAAACGCGATCGCGGACACGTCTCCGTAGGGCTGATCCATTTCATCCGGTTAATCCCAGCGGCTGCATCAGCACGCCCCAGGATGCAGAAGCATTAGCTTTTGTATAAGCGTCGCGCTTTGCGGTCGGATTTGCACGCGTGCTGGAAACCGGCGCAAACCACTCCTTGAGAGAGAATCATAATTTAAAACGGCCGAACGCGGCAAAGTCCGATTTATGACCGTCCGGCTTTCGCGCGGATGGCCAGTGATTTTAGTTTCGCGATGAGTACAATATTTTCGATAAATTTAAATTAAGTCTTATTAATGTAAATATTTTAATATGTGTAATAAACGACTGCGTGTTTTCTCTTATTGTAAGAGATCATTTAAAAATCTGTTTCAGAAAGATCTTGCAGAAATAAGATGTAATTATGTATTGCGCATGCAGGCACGTTACACGCACAAACATATACATATATATATATATATGTATGTTTTTTGTATAATTGAAACATTTACAAAATTGGTCTTTAGAATAAATTCCTCGGTTTCAAGCTATTAACGTATGTTCTTTTCCTCTTGTCTTATTTCCGTGAACGACGCGATTTCCGACTTACGTGCTCGTTTCACGCCCGTCAGTCCAATTGGCGCGATTTTTCTCGGCAGGCTCTAAATTTTTTGACGATATTGCGATCCCCGACGCGAGGGAGGGCTCTCGTTACGCGAAATATGAGGGAAAAAAATTTTCAATCGCCAACGCACGGCCTGTCACGGTTAAATTATCGATTTGCAGCGATCGTTATCTATGCGCACGAGCGCGTTACGCGCGCTCGGCATCGGATCCCGTAAAGTGACCGCTTGTGTATGTGTGTCGGTCGCGCTTTCGGGCGCATACGAACCACCGAGTTTCGCATTTCACGTTCGGGGCGCCTAACAAATCCGCATTACTGAACACCGAACTTTGCCCGATATCACTGTGCACCGCGCGCGACCGTTTGGCTCCGGCTTGTCATTGAAAATACCTCTGCGCGTGACAGACCGTTGATTGCCGCCCAAAGACCAAACGACAAGCCTGCGAACGCGTGTTTGTGAAAATTTTTTATCTCGTCCCTCTCTCTGTTGGCGGAAAAAATGCAATAACCCAATTTGTTCATTTCAGTTAGCTACGCGCCAACCGGATTTACGCAAGAGGTCGATCACAATCCATTACGGACGTTTTGTACATTTTCAGCTTAAAATCAATCATTGCGCGAACGGTCGCGAATGTAACGTTACCTTTATCAGATTATCATTATATATTTCTAATTGTCAAATTTATTGATGCATGTACGTTTTTATCACCATGTACATTTTTCTGCAGTCAAAAATATAAAAAATTAATATAAAATTGCGCAAAGAAATTCGACGGTATGGCTACAATTTTGACAAATCAAATCTTCGACTCGAATAGTCTTCTCGCGAAAACGACGAAATTCAGCATTCAAAGGGTGCTTAAATGGCTCAACGCTGCCCGCATAATAATCGAGCCCCGACATTGACAATAAAATCGGACGCCATAGCACAGAAAATTTCCTCCAAACTAATTCCTTCTCCAATTCACGTTCGATATATACATATATACATATATATATATATATATAAGTATACGTATATACTATATAAGAGAAACGAAACAAACGAGATGAAACGGGGGAGAAAAGAGAAATTTAGAGCGATGCAGAGGGATGAGAGGCCAAATGGCTTCCTTGTTTAACCAAATCCGAATGCGGATGTGTCCGAGCGGATCGCGACCGAGGTCAAATGCCAGCTGCGAAACGTGATCTGTTTACCTCGTGCAAGAAAGTGGCGGAAAAAATTGCGCCATTTCCACGGCGAACGCCTGCCGTCAAAGGTCGAATAACATCGGGTGCATTCGCGTCAATCGGCATCCGTCGCGTATCGTCAGGATGGCTTTATCGCCGTGGTTTCCCTAATTTGTTTCGAATCGCGGCGGGCACGGGATCGAGCGAACGCACGGGTCCACTCTTTCTCTCTCTTTTCCCCGACGCACTCGCAGTATCGCGCGCGCATCGTTTGATGAAAAAAAACCTACTGGCACGGAAATACCGCCGACAGACAGATAAAACGAAGCTCGACGCCTCCGCCTTGCGATTTATGAACGGTCTATTTCCGGAATGTACGCGGTGCGCCAGAGATACAGCGCATATACATCCCTCAACCGCGGATCTTTCAACGAATTCGGAGCGGATGTTAAACAGTGATGGACGTTGACTTTTTTTTCTCTTTCGGCAGTTTTATAAATTGCCCTCGTAATTAAGATATGATAATTGACGATAAGCGACGATATGAAACCTTCCAATTAAAATTCCATCGAAATGAATTTAACCCAAATTATAATATAAATACTGAAAGTAAATTATGAACATTTCAAGACGAGAATATTAAAAAAAGAAAACTGATAATCTAAGTATTAATAAAATATGGATAAGAATACTCTTTACATAAATTTAGAACATTGTGCATAATGATTCTTTTCAGAAAATCAGATTGATAAAAAATATTTCCTGTTCTTATGTAACTCTTGGAGTACTAAAGCGCATGTAGTTCATTTCGTGTCAAGAAAAGGTTAAACGACCCATTTCATCGTCATCATTCGCGTCAGGTTTCTCAACGCACGTATGCATCTTTCACGTTCTTACCAATACCGTATCGAAAGTATCGTCGATCACGTCTGCAGTACGGATTATCAGGAATTCCCGATATCATGCATGCGTTTGCCCGGTGAATATAGAGAGTGCGGTGCCGTTTCTTTCTCCTTTTTTATTTTTCGGATCCCGCGAGCGGCGAAACTGCGCGCCGCGAGGAGCTGGCAAAACGTGAGTTATGAATACGAGAGTCGGGAATGCAAACACGTCGATACTTTCTATCTCCGTACAAACGTTTTTCTACTGTTCTCCCCCTCTCTCTCTCTCTCTCTCTCTGTCTTTCCCTCTATGTTTCTAGCTTTCTGGAGTTCTCACGGAAGTTGCATGCAAACTTACGAAACTAAATGAACCAGCGCTCCGACTTACTCCCTCATTTCGCAGCTCGATACATTCAAACGAATAGAAATGCACATTTTTATTGTAATTTAACTAGTATCACTAATTGAGTTTTGCGTGAAATATAAAGCTTTCAAAAATACACTCGACAAATATAAGCATCGGCCACTATACGAGTAGAAAAAAATGCATGATTAAGCCTGGCAATTTCTGTTTCAATTTCCAAATTATTTTATCGAGAATAGAAAATGATATTTCTAAGTAGATTTCACATAATTCAATTAAATTCAAGAGAGATATGATAATAATTCGATTAAAAAGAGATTCAATCTGTCTTATTAAATAACTCCAGGAAGCATCATGTTATTTTAATACGATTTCCCGTGCACGTTTACGTATAAATTCTTCACCGGCCAGTCACTGGCCGGTTGTCGCGTCGCAGGTTGTCGAACTTGGCGACTCACGGGAATGGCGATTGTATTTGGACGATAAAAAACAAACTCTGTCGGCGATTGCATATTGCATTGCCACCGACCGCGGCGTAACTAAGCGTCCAATCCGTATCGCGATAGTGCGAATCGCGATAAGGTCCATTCTCCAAAGCGCGTCGGGACGCGATAAGATACTCGACGTGTCGGAAATCTGGCCTGCCCACTGATTAGCCACTGTACGCTGGTGGTCTCTTGATTTATATTAATGTAAAAATATAACTGCGTATGATGGAAATTTACGCGCAAAAACGGCAACGGTTTACGTAACGAACGGAAACGTGACTCGCATATGAAAGCGATCTCTCTCTCTTTCGTTTTAGTTTGATTAATCTTACCTAAGATAGAATTCAGGGTCAGTGATAAGGCGTTGCGTCATGCAGAACTATTTCAATCAAATATTTTCAACCGTTGATATCATATCGCATTACGATATATGTAAATATGGTGACCAGACGTAAACGTCAAGTTTAATCTCCAGCAGAGATCACTCTCAAGATAAAAAGATATGTTGCAGTAATTGAATTTACATTTTACTTTGCTCCATTCTAAAGGAGATAAAGTATTTACAGTCGACTGTAAGTTACTTTCCCGCTTACGTCGAAGTATCCTCGATTCGCGCGCGAATCCGAGTAAGCGACGATGCGCCAACAGCTGGAGCAATTCGCTGTTGGAGAACGGAGACGCGCGGAGAATATGCGGCCCATAAATCCACGTCGTGGATTTAGCCGCGATGGCTAAATGCCACCCACGTAACCCGACCTAAGCTAACGTTAACGAGTGTGTCCGCGGCGATACCGCATCGCGGGTCGCAGCGCCATCACGATGATCGACCTTTACTATTTCGAGAAGGCAGCCAGCATAAACGCTCCAATTATTATCGCTCGCTAAGCTCTTCGAGCATTCTCTTATGTATGACCGACGCTTTGTCCACAGAAAGGGACTATGAGAAACCCGGGGGGAACTCCCCCCCCCTCTCTCTCTCCATCTGTCCATTCCGTCTTCTCTCGTCCTCCCATTCCCTCTTTCTCTCTTTTGTCCCCTCTCGTCGCACCTCGATATGCACCACGGTAAATGCTCAAAGCGAGAAGCTATTTTCAGTTAATGCAAATAGGGGAAACGGAAAACCCACGCGGTACCCTCGTGATTGTATTCACTACTGACTGCGTCGTGTCATAAATTTGATAATGATCGATGCCTGGAATTACGTAAAAGAGACATGTGGTCTACGTTTCGTTTCCACTTTGAATATTCTATTGTGTAAAACAGAGTCTCTCTACTAGCGATAATCTATGCAGCGACATTCCTTGATAGTCTTCGATAACGCGACGTCCGGTTTGTGAATTGCAATTAAGCGAATCAATACGTACATTAAGCTACAAGGATGAGAATGAAATTATTGAATGAAAAAAACAAATAGACGAAATATTATTCATCATACTGTAATTACGAATAATGAAAGTGAAATTAAAACATCTTATAACTGAAAGAATACGAGGAGATTTCAGCTCTCGCGTTCCTCTTAGGAAATGTAGCTTCGTCAGCTTGTAGCTGTTATTAAAATTACATCAGTATCAACGTTCTAATTGTCTCGTGAAGTTTCAAGAACATGATGGCGAATAATTCGTTCACACTTAGCTTTACACGTACGTATCACACAAAGGCGCTTTGTGTGCTAGTGCCAGATTCACTTAGGTTTAAAGATGAGAAAACAAATAGAGAGAGAGAGAGAGAGGGCAGTATTCCATTCACAATTACATTGTAATTTTCTACGGTTTCAAACTCCAATTTAAAAGTATTTGACATTAGAAATATTATGATATTAAATGCGGCTGACGGCGAAATTAATTGTAATAAAATAAAAGATGATGATTTCACGCGACCGAATCTCTCATTTAGATAATCTCGATGTTTCGTCGAGAATGATGTGCAAAATATACATATACCATGTGTTGACTGTGTGATGAATTTGATAACGATATATTTCAGACGCGCTTACATCACTTTATCGTTATTTTCATCCTACATCATAAGTTTAATTATAATGATTGTAAACAATCATGTTGCTACGTAAAATTTACTTCTGCTTTCATACCTTTTCCTTTCATGTATTGAAATATGTATAATAATGCCTTACACGTGTGCTCTATTTTAATCCATCGTCCCGCTTGCCTTTGCAACGTGTTTAACTTTACCTTTTCCTATACACATATATGAACATGTTCCAACAATAACACGCTCTTGTTACATGACGCGGAATTAATTATTTCGCAAGATTTAATTCGTTAAGTTATTAATAGCTCCATACCGTTCTTAAGTGCAAGAACGTAAATTTTGCTCGCAATATTGATCCCCATAACTCGCAAGAATCTCATAGATAAAAAATATGACGAAAATAAAATAGATTATTTACCACATAAAAGTGGATATGGGCTATATACATATATATCTCTCTCTAACGCTTCACATTTCGAGTCTACGTGAGAGGAAGAAAAATTCGGCTCTTTAAAAACTTGACGAGGTCTTGCGACCGCTCGTGCGGGTCGTTACGTGGCCGTATTTGAGGCCCCCTCGCGTGTATCGCGTGTGTTTCGACGTAAATTTAGCAGCTCATAAATTTGCGCCGCGCGACGTATAAAAATGGAGATATTATTGCCCTATTCGCGCTCCCGTGAACGGGCCGAAAGGACCAGACCGGACCGGACTGGACCGCGCGCGCGGCGCTCCTCTTCCGCGTTAGTCAATTCTGACCACCACCTGTGGCTTCGCGCGCGCGTCTTTCACGGCCACCTCGAATTCCTACGTCGTCGACCGCCTTCGAAAACCGCGTGCCACGACACGCGCACCCGCACACATGCAGAACCAGTAGATAGATGAGCACACGACGGCGCCCGGGCTCCTCGCAGTTAACACCTCGCGAAAAATAAACATCGCGCGACGACGCGATAAGCAGAGCGGACGCGCGCGGTCTCCAAGGTCATCCCTGAAATTCCAGTTCCGTTCCGGATCGTCGATACGTGCGTAGCAGGGAGAGAGAGAGAGAGATGCGAAGCGAGATTCGAGAAGCAATCGGACGTAAAACGAATAATGGAGACAATTCTTCCCCCCGAATAATCTTTCGTCATATTGTGAGTTTGAAAAAAATAAATTACATTATTACTTTTGATGTATTTCAAAACTGATGAATGTTACTGTAAGATAAATTATTTTTTACGAGTTTTGTATATTATTATACAAAAGAAGTAAAATTATGTTAAATTATAGTAAACATTTCGTCGCAATTAATTTCATTGCGTTTTACAATTGCTATTAATTGATTCGCATTTCGCTTAAATATTTATAAAATATTTCAAAGATAATATGATGACTCACGATAGCACGACTGCGAGACGAAGAATTAATACACGATACGCGCGTCACGTCGCGCTTAATCGAATAATCGCATTAAAAAAAAATTTCCCGACAGATTGTTGCCTATCGAAAGACGAAGGTTTGTGTGACGTTAACATTCCGAAACGTGAATTTTTACAAAATTGATATGGCATTCGATTGCCCATCGTTTGTCCACATTTGTCTATAAATAATCTTTTTTTTTTTTTACTTTTAGAATGTCAATTTCACATATCTGAAAGACGAGAGTCGACAAGGCAATTTCCTTTCAAACGAGATAAAAACGTCGGATAACGACAGACGCGTCATCTGATTGGCAAATTTGTCGATCGCTATTCACCTTCTATTTTGTTTATACCGAACTTTATTCAACGATATGGAGGAAAGATTCCGGAAAGATTAGCTTTATCTCTCGCGCACGCGTTATCTCGGGACCGTGCCGTAAAGCGCAATTATTTTCGTCCAGTGTCGACGACAGCGACGGCGACGACGACTCAATCGATCTCTCGAGTCTGACAGCGGACTAACAGATAGGCACCCGGCGCTGTCAGTTGAAACGCGCTACCAGAGGTACGCGCAGGCGAACCAATAATGTGGAACCGAGCGTGATCAACAACCACACGTAGCGATACCGCGAAATACTGACATAATACTAGCAAGAGGAGTACGGAAACGAACGACACGTGAGCCTCACAAAAGCCAAACTGATCAACTTTGCTTTTTATAAATTTCCTAACTTTACAACGTAATTAGCTCTCAGTCTGAAAAAAATCTCCTCTACTTCTTCTTTTTATTTCATAATATTGATCAACTCGACTTCTGAGAGACGAATATCCGGACTTTCCTCATGTCAATCGTCGACAGAAACGCTGCGCCAAGTAGCGTCTGACGCCACGACTCTGAAGAATTGCAGGCGTGCATATGTAATAACATTGCGTATTAATATTTTTGGAAAACTGCGCCTCACAGAGTTGCAATCCAACTGACTCAGACTGAACGTCTGAGCGTTGTCGTGCGTCAGAAAATGTCTGTAAACATCTCCCGTCATACCTTTTGCTCCGAAATTATCACGAAATTAAAATGCTGAGAATTTCTCGACATCGTTCATATATTTTCACTTGGGGAAAAAAATACGTGTAAATAAATCGAAACACACGTGCCGATTCGGGTCATTTGGCTCGTCGCGCTTTTATCACTTGGAAATCAGTCGGGTCGCCATACGACTCTGCATACCACGCGGCTGTCATCAACCGCGTTAAACGTCAAGATACGACGACGAGGATGCGTGTACGTGTCGCGTCGCAATTTTCGGCACCACTCGGCGATCTCTCGGCACCGGCAACGTCGACGCCGCGCGTCGATTACGCCGATACTTACTACGCACTGTTTTCGCCGGCGGAGAACGTTTCCGTCTCCTCGCAACCGCAAAACCGAGGTGGCGCGGCGTCCTTCCTCCTCGAGGCCGTCGTAGGGTGGCGGCGAGCCCCACCTGCGCGTCCCGAACGGCCCTTTGTCCCTTTGGGGGCCCTTTTTCGGAGCAGCGCGAGGAGCGCACACGCGAGATCGCGCCAACACTCTCGCCTCCTGCCCTCGATTACCTCGCCGTTAACATTCGGCGCGTTTCGTATTACGCACGTCGTCGGCACGTCGCCGGTTCCGCACACGGCTAATCGGCGATATACTTTTTTCCCCCCCTCACTGATCGGTTCGTTCGTTCGCTCGCGCGCGCGACGAGCAATAGCAACACTCACGCGAGGCGCGAGCCGAGACTGACTCGAGGCGCGACTAGTCCGTCGGTTTTATACGAGTGACTGGTTTCCCCCGGCGGCACACGACGCGAGTACGCGACGAAGGAACAGCAGCCACCGGTCGTCCGTACGCTACCTGGTCGTCGCGTCGCGTCGGCTGCTCCGCTCCGGCGAGACGCGCCGAAATTCTTTTTCAAATTCGCAAATCTCTCTCTCTTTCTCTTTTTCTCTTCCTTGCTCTCTAAAAATGAATTTGTGGAAATTTTACTGATTTTGTCAGTGAATTCATTTTTCACTGATAAACAGTGATTATTGACACGCGTGAGCGCTGCGCAATTGAGCACCGCTATGATTCTACTGCAACAAGCAGTGAAAACTAAAATTCATTAAATAATTCAGTGACTAGCATGGGCGTCCGCGGTGGGGGGGGGGAGGGGGGCAAAAAAGGGCACCTCCTCCTGCGGTGAGAATGCTTTAATACTAAAAATGTATAATTATCAAACTATACATTATAATCAATGTGGAAGTGACATTTTACGTTATACCCCCTCCCCCCCTAAAAGAAATCCTGATTATACATTGATACATTTTTAGAGTGTTGATAAACTTGGAATAACACGTTCTAACGCAATAAACGCTTTCTGCCTTGGAACAACCGATCGACCGCCTCTTCCTACGTTTTTTCCCGGATTCGCCGGCAATTTCGCAGAAAACATACGGCGAGTCGTACGAAAATGCCAAGATACCGGAACGAGAATTTTGTTTACATGCCTTCACGCCGCGAATGATGCGATCCGATCTTTGAAGCGTCCAGAATAAGTCGTTTGTGGTGTGCGCCGTGCCAATTTCGCGAATATTTCTGAACGCTTTGATGTATGTACATATGTTGTAATTTTGTGACACATTTCCGGCAATTCATTAGTTTTGCAAATATTTTGTATATTTCGCGGTAGATATGACGATCATACATGCTGCTCGTTATAATTCGTTGATTATTTAAGTAGAAAGTTTAATCAAATTTGTTTAACTGCGATAAAGAGCTGCAAATATGGATTTTCGTATAAATATTTATTAATACCTTTTAAATCAAGTATTATAAATGACTGATAATTTCATAGAAGCGGTTTGCATTTTTCACTTATTTATTTATTTCTATGTAATTTATTTATTGCTATACGAATGATTTCACTCATTCGAAAGCATTCCCTTTAAATTTTCATTACATGCAACATGTAAATTTGATAAAAAACGATATATTTCAAATCTTTTATAAAAATAAACATTTAACCTTAAATCTAAAAACACATAGAGCTTATGAAAGCATATTTTGCTTTTTGAGTTATTAAATTACTGAAACTTTATTGCGACATTGCTATTTATATCTTATCGTAAATCACGCACGCGAACAACTCTGATTACGGATTTCTGGAAAAATAAAAACAATCGATTTCGGAATTACGTAACCCAAAAAGACTCATCTAATTCTCTCCTGTGGGGCCAGGTAGAATATTTCTTTTATCTACGCTCTTCATCATCTTCGAAGCACGAGCCAAGATCTTATATCCTCATGAATAAGGATAGTCACTGTATTATGAGTCACTCGCTACAGAGTATCGATATCGCTGTAGAATATCGATCGGCGAAACTTTTGCGCCAACATCTTTTCAGGGTACCTATTAATCATTCTCTTTGATACTTATTAACTTATTAATGCGTAAACTTTCTACAGGAATACGAGTATCGATATCCCATTAGTTCGCAGAATCCTGCTGCATGCGCACGACGAAATGTAAATTACGCGCATGAGTTAACAACGGGAGACGAAACTTCGCACGTGTCGTTCGCGCGTGACTCATTCGTACGCTATCAGGTATATTTACGAGCTCGACGACCCTGGGTGGTTCATATAATAGTCTTATTTCCGTTTTGCCGCGTGCTTCGCGACTTCACCGTGAGTGTGAAATTTGGCAGGCTTCGCTTTGTGGTCAATGTCACGATATATTCACACTTCCGCCCCATTAAAATCCTATCTTACCGTCTTTCCCTTAATCTCTTTACGCGTTTTCGCTCTTCTCTCTCTGTTATCGCTAAACTACTATTTGTATAACGTTTATCTAGCTTCGCTATCGTTTTTCACTCGGAAGTATTACGAATACGGAGTATTACGAATACTCTCGCACTCTCTCTCTCTCTGTGAAAAGGATAGCGAGAAATGTTGTATCAACAGAAGCGACGGTAACGTCAAGTTAAGAGTCAACGAACTCGCGCGATTGATTTCGTCCGCCGATTTGTTTACTCACTTCCGCGCGATGTAAACAACAAGGAACGATCGCCACTTCGAAAGACCACCTGACATGACAATCCGTCGCTTTATTGATATTGTTGCAAGGTTTCTATAGTCGGTCGGATCGAGAAGATCGGAACAATTTCCGGCAAGAAGCTGTATGCTCCACTTGACCCTTCCGAGCTGCCTTCCGCGTTTTCTTCTCACCGTCTCGCTTATCTGTGGGCACTGTGAGATGCTTGTAAAGGGATGTTTCCATTTAGAGGAAGTTATATTTAAAAGAGAGAGAGAGAGAGAGAGAGAAAAGTATCATAATTTTAATTAAAAATTTTTATGGAAAGTACTATCAACATGTATTCGTAATATTCAAATAATTTTCCATCGAAATAGTTTCGTTACGTCGTTTAATAGGAGATGAAAGGATCATAATTACTCCATTAAAAAAAATTCTGGTTAAAAACAGACGAATTAGAAAAATCTTGTAGGCGTGATCAAATATTCTGGTTATTATAATAGGAATTCTATTATAAGTTACTATAAGTTAGATAGTATTGAGTTCTATTGTAATAACCAGAATTCCTATTATAATAACCAGAATATTTGATCACGCCTACAAGATTTTCTGATTCGTTCGTTTTTAAGAATTTTTCTAGTGTTTTAATAACGCGAATGCCCATATAGATATGTCAGGATGCTTTTATACAAATTATGTAAATTACAAATAAAAAGTTTGTCGCAGCAAAATTGCAATTTTTTAAATTCTACAATACAAAGACAGAAAATTTATTTATATAATTAAAGCTGAACGACAACGGTGGACCTAGAAAAAGAAGCTCGGCGACATACCTTACTAGGAGACATCCCCACTATATTGCTACTTCTGTTTACAAGGAATCGCCGCGACAAGAAGTGCTCGAATCCATATTCGCGTGCCGACACACGGGGAAAGATCCTGCCACCGTCAGATCCAACGTAAAGATCTAACCGCCCACCTCGGGGCGCTGTTCGTAAGATAACGCGCGTCAGAGTCTTCCAAAGACGCGACGTTTGCTCATGGAAAATTGCCTCGACATGCAAGCAGGAGGAACATAGAAAGAGAGAGAGAGAGAGAGAGAAAGAGAGTGGGATAGCAGCTCTAAAATCCACTAGAGCGCGTATACATCTGTATACGTTTGCGAGTAACGCCTATTTAGCGAATGAACGTACGGTCGTCGAATTTCCCAAACACGACGCACTGAACGACAAGCGCGGGGAGGAAATGCCGCACACGGCTTTGCGACGTGTGTTGAACTACTCCGAGGGGAGTACAGTTAAATACATATTTGAGCATGTCATAATTACATCGTTCTGGGAGTTCGCGCTTCATAGTCAAGTGTACGTACAAGTGCATTTATTACATGCGTTATGAAAAAGCGCTCTTTCACATTTTCGCATAAAGTAACATGTGTCCTTTGTACACTTATTCAAACTAAACGCATGCGTAAATACGCGCGCAACCCGTGTAAACACATGCATTAATAATTAACGTTTACGTTAAATCGGGAATTATTTTTTTATTCCTTCCTACTTTGCGACAGATCACCTTTACATCTTATGACCAGATTTAAAATGATCACAAAAACATTATTAAATATTTACGTTCCTTGCAGTAAAAATACGAGATCTCTTTTAATAAAGACTTTAGACTGGATTAAAGGATACTTGGCAAATTTTCTTCGATTTTCTCACTGAGGAGAGAGAGGAGAGTTCACTTATCTCAGGATTCATGGCATATTGCAACGCTACCACAAACTCTCCGCGATTCCCGTATGCGCGCACGAGCGGTTGGGCGCATAATGCAGCTCCGTCCGCGTATTACGCGACGGAACGTAACATGTTACACGATACGAGCACGTCGACGTGATATTACTATGAGAGTCAGGCAGGAATCGTATTTCGTCGAGCGCCCGCTCTATCTCGCTCTCTTCGAGCCGGACTAATGAACATACTGTCTCGGGATCCTGTGAAACAAATATTCCCAAATTTTCCACCGCCCTTCTTGGCTATTTATACGACGAGACATATATGCTCTTAAGTTCTAAAAAATGTTTGTACTCCATATTATTTGTATTACCATTTCTTTCTTTTTGAGGAGAAACTTGTCAGCAATGATTAGCCCAAGTTGAGAAATGTTAAAGAAATTTTCCCATAATACGTCTGTTTCTTTTCCTTCAACTACATTTTATCTATATCGCAATTCCCTTTTTTTCTTCATCGAAAAGAAATCAATCGGAATACATGCTTATTCCGTTAAATATAAAAAATGTAAAGTGCAAAAGGAATAGATCCAATAATTTCTGGCCTTTACTCCGATCTATTTATATCGACAAAGCAACGCGCTCTCGAACTACGCTATATACTCGGACAATATGATTCGTATTCATCCGAAACACGTTTTTCTCAGTCTGATCTCGACGCGGTCCACGTGGAACCGCGGCATGGCACGTAGTAACGCAAAAGGAGGCCAACCTACGCCGCTCTAGAGAATAAATAACTACCTACTATCGATCTGATCGTGACTCAGGACGAATCTTCGTCCGAATGAAGCAATCGACTTCTATATTGAGTGTCTCGACGGTGCCGGATGTCTCTTGTTAATGATGGACTTTCCGTCAGAAAGGTGAACGATAGATGGTTTTGAAAACGTATTATTTTTGACTTCTCGGCCGGGGTCTTCTATTTGTATGCAGTCAATTAACGTACACACGGAGGCGGAGGCACACGCATGTTCTTTCGCTCTCTCTCTCTCTCTCTTTCTGTATCGTAAAGCGTGTATCGCGCTTAACGTTTTCTCGAGGTTATCGTACTCGCTAGTGACGTAAACCCGTTGGGAAGGTAATAAATCGCTTATCTGAAATGCTTCGAAGTTTCATGTTTTATACGCAGTTTCGCAGTAATATATTGAGTCCCTCATACAATAAATATGTCCGTCCCCGTTTTTCGACCAATCATGTAAGAAAAAAAGAATGTATCGATTCGATCTATGAATAACCACGTCGCCGCTTGTTGATGTACGAAGATAGAAATAGATTTGTCAATAGATTTCATAAATTCCTTACATTACACAAATAAGGATGTCATATGTGCGATATCCTTATTTGGATAATTAAATCCTACATATTCCGAATAATACGTGTCGAGGCCATAATTTTGCATGCTTTCTAAATACAGAGTTTTCTAATTAAATAATACAACTATTTCCGACAAGGAAAAATTCGATTTCCGACAAGGAAAAGCAAAGAGGGGTCAATAATATGCGAATGTGTTTCGATGAAATATTTATATCCGATAAACCAAATGATTTGTAGACGAGGAGGACACAAAGATACACGATACAATAAAGAGTTTACGAGAGACTTTGCAATTTATGATAATCTGCTATCAATTCAAATGCATCGGAACTAAATGTACGAGAACAACTCGACTTCGTTCTCGGATATTCCGGCTAAGCTTCGCTAAGTCCAAAGTTATCTATGTATTCAGAGAACGAAAGTATTAGGGAGATCAAGAGAAGAAAAGTAAAAGGGATTACGATATTTGCGATACAGTTCGACAGAAGATTCCAAACTGAATTCTAACATTGATTCTAAGTGTCATCGTTCTTCCTAGAAAGAATGCCGAGAAGACCCCCCCTTCTCGGCATTCTTTCCAACTACCCCCAGCTTGAAAAATCCTTCCCTGATTGAAATTTCGCAGCTTAAATCGCGGTGGTAACGAACGTCAGATAAATGGCGTCGAGGTACGCACAACCGCTAATTGAGAGCTAATTGATCTACGCCATGCAATTTACGTGCCGCTGATGCGCATGCTGATTAGAACACATTTGTTTGCGTGCTCGAGCGCGATTCCGCTCGCAAAGGTTGCAGCCGCGGTATCGTGAGTCAAAACGAGTTTCAATCTACGCAGCAACATTCTGTAATTCAATATCGATCTCTCGTGTTTACTGAATTCCAGATAATAACTTTAGCGTAAGCGGCAAATCACGGTAATTCGTCTCGGGGCAACGTCCAATTACCGTCATTACGCAAAACCGTTATTCCGCGATAAATTAGGCAAAAAACTGACGGTTTACTGAGACCCGCTATATAATTATCTATCCGAGCAATACGATTAATCGCATGTAGCGACATCAAGATATAAATTCAATTATGATATTTTGAAAAAAAGCAATCATGCTCGGCCATCGAACGAACTGATAGGAAGGGCCCGTTCGACAGATTCGATGACTCACAATATATGTATATTTTTAGTCCTCCCCGAATTGTGCACAAGAAATCGCGTATAGACGTGCGGGGTTTCAACCGCAAAAGTTTGTATTACGCTTACGCAACGCGTGCACGTATGTACTCGACGTACTCGCGCGCGCGTGTTGGAAATTCAAAGCTGTTAGTCGCCTGCCGAATCGGCCGATGTGCGGTTGCATCGCGGCGCAAAGGACACTCGCGAATCGGGCGTCGATTTACAAAGCCGAAGCCAGAGCGGCTGGTATTTCACTTTACGATTTCTAAAACCGCAACACGGCGCGACTATCTCTCTCCGCAGTTTTAAACTATTCGCGCGAGCGAACGAGCGCGATTCGCGATATTTCACTAATTGCCGCGTATCTTGCGTATATAATATCCGAACAGAAGAAATACTTTTGTAATATTCATTCATACGCGGCGGAAGCACGTCGCACACGAGATGAAAGATCCTTCTGCGCGACAGACATCGTTGAAAAAAAAATACATGATTGTTATTTTGTTTCGAAATATTATTTCCGATTTAACGTTTTTCCTCTATGTCGCGTGTCATTGACTGTATTCGCGAATCTGCAAATTATATTTCCGTGGTGCTAAAGCCATCCGCATTTTCCGCATTTGATATGACCGAGTCTCTATTTATCTCACAGTGACAAAAAAGAACAAGATTTAATGGCAAATGTCAGTCGCTAATATCGCCCCAATAAATACTATTTATCAATTGAATAAAATTTTCCGTGAAAATTCTCACAATACATATCCTACGTAATACACTATACATATATTATGTGCCTTGACGCAGATTGGATCATAATTCGTTCAATGTATGATTAACGTACGACTGTGGCAATGAAACATAATTAATTTTCATTGTTAAAATATATTATATTACGAATATCCATTTTAACATAACAGGTGAGTAATTAGCTCAATAATATGACTAATAATATTTGGTATTAACACTCAATAATAGTTAAGATGCATAAATATGCATATATACGTTTCCAATTTCAATGAAACTGGCAAACTGAAAATTTTGATAAAATATGATATTCCTTGTTTATTTTATATATTAAGTATTACACATATGTTTTTATTTAACTCGGCTTGTTTCCCTATTAATATACATATTTATATTTTGCATTGCAAGTATTGTCCAGTAAATATTTCATCCCGATTCATTAAAACCGTTCAAATGTTATTCATTATTACGCACTGGGAATTGTTTGCAAAAATCTAAAAAATAATACAATTCTTGTCAATTCAGAATTAAAAGTACACTAAATATAATATCGTCTTTCTCTAAAGTAAAGTTCTCTAAATCGTATAACATGGCGCAACATTTTCAGTGATGTCAACCGAAAATTCTGTTGGGCGTATTACGAGGAATAGAGACTATTTCTTAAGTAGATACACGAAGCAATTGCAACATATTCCAGAGTGAGCGTACATCTCACGTGGAACATTCTCTTAGGCGAATCCAGCGTTTCCAAGCTAGATTTATCTGTACATCTTGTTGCAATAAAATCAAGAGAAAGACTTACACCGCGAATATGTATATCTGACAGACGCATGTGTACGCGAGTAACAGAATAAAATAAATTACAATGATAAAGAATGGTATGTTTACGATTTTCTTACGATTGAAAAAGAAAGAAAAGTAATAAAAGTAAGATAAAAACGAACTGATTTCAAACAAGTTCTCAACATCAAAGAGTTGTTAGATAAACTTGAGCTGCAACGAACTGATAAGCAAACCAAGTCTATGCTGAAGTTCATTTTGGCGTTCACATTTCGAAGAGATCGAACGAGAAGCAAGTTGGAATTGCGACGGTAATTTGTACATTATTAACAAAAGACGGGTAAAGCTTCGAGGTCGAAAATCTGTGGGATTAAATGTCGCCCAGGAAGGCCCGCAGGAAGCGACATACGTCGGGCGTGCCTTCCCGACAGGAAAGTCGTTGCAGCGCAAGCTCTTCTCCTTTCGCATTCCTTCAAAGCGTCGTAGTACGTAGGACTCATTGATTTCCGCGGTACGTGACAAACGCGATCGAGCGTGAGTCTGGATCCCGGAGAGATCCCCGGGATCCGCGCCCGCAAGTAGGAACCAGGAATGGGATCCCGGCGCTTGTGCACGCTCTTTCCTTCGCCCTACGGTAAAAACTTCCGAGTGGATTGTCTTGTTTTCCGGATCAGTGAGAGAGACCTCGATCCCGTTCCCGGCGCGTACGTATAACGTATCGCTTTCGATTCATCGACGTGACGCCGCGACGAAGAACAGAGACGCGAAAGAGCGATACCTTGTCGATGACGGGTCCGTCATGCGTAAATCCACTGTACTGACCGGATTTATTCACATGAACGAAAAATGCCTGGCTTTCGATCGACAACGAAGCGATGCAAATATTTATTTTGTAATAACACGCTGTATAGGTATTGCATATACACATTGAATGTATTATGACTGCAGTAGCATTATACTTGTGAATATACCGAAACCGTTCTCGATAATACCCTCGTTGAAACTTCATTGTGAAATTTGCATTGTCGATTGCTAGGAGAATTCAAAATAATTTCAAACCGTTATGTCACTCTTCGATTGTCGACGGAGAGAATTTCGTAGATGTAGCACTTTTTAAATTATTTAATTTAACGAGCTGTAATATATATTGTGTGTCATGTTGAGAGATTACTTTAATGCTGTTGAATACATATAGATATAAAATAAGAATGCCGTCAGTTGGACTAAGTCTAAAACAAAGCGTATTATTGTACGACCTTCGTGGTTACCATCGTTCCAAAATTTTAGCTATGAAATGCATACTGCACAATTTACGTGCACATTTATCATCTGTGCCATTAGACCCACAGAAATGGCCGAGAATTTGCTGCTAAAATGTTCAGAGGCGCGTATGCGTATATTCACCTTTTACGTCCTTCGTGCGCGTTCATGGCCATCTTTAACCCATTTGCATTCATAAACGTGCATAATGGACTAGCCGCTATCACGCAAGCATATTGCAGCCCGTCACGTTCAAGAGCGTTAAGTAATCAAGAAATGACAAAAAACCGTATTGAATTCGCAAGCACTGTTCCTGACGCATTTCGTCCAGTGGTCTCTTTCTCTTACGCAAATAACTAATTTTATTTCTAATGCGCGGGCAAAGATTTTTAAGAAATAAATATATATATATATATAAACTTGTAATTTCATAAACCTTTTAATTTCTTACATAAAATGTCCCAAAAATATCACATTTATCTTTTTTCGTGAATTTGGAATCCATCTAACTTTTTTCAATTTTTTAATATGAAAAACTAAGCCACAAATTAAAATAATATTGAAGTTGACTAAAGAACGAATATTTTTCAGTAGCGAGACAGGAGGAGGGGATTTCACGAATACGAGCGACATTTCTGCCTGTTGTTTTGTCCATGTATCTTTTCGGCAGTTTTCCCGATATGCGTTACTAACAAAATCGAGCGGGTGACACACGGCGAACGTTCGGGCCAAATGGTAAAATGCGTTATGTAGGTTACGAAATTCCTGACTCGTCTACGACGTCTAGATCGTTTATACGAAGGAACTTCGTAATGTTACGAATTGGCAGTCGTAGTCGGGCTCGAAGGTGTTCGTAACGGGGCGTGAAACTACACGAAGGCACGCAAAGTGCAGTTCGAAACGGTTTAACAAGCGCGGCAGCTTCGGCAATGGACCGCGTCCAAAGTAGTCGAGCACAGGCTATTCGTCACTCGTCCTTCTGGTTGCTCCCATTTGCCGGACGCGATTGCGTACCACGGTTGCTCGATGGAGCTGTCGGTTCCGGACCGGTCATCGCGCCACCCGCCTTTTTTTCAGTCAACAATAGCGATAGCTCAGCCTCAGTGGCCGGAGAAGCCATTACTCTTGCCAGCTTCAGTCTCTCTAACTAAACGCGCTTCCCTGATGGGATATATTAAGTCTATGTCGTTAGAAATATCCGACTGCCAACACTGATTAATGGTCCTCTACGTGAAACACCAATTAACCATCGACCGCGAAAATAATTTTAAGATAATTACAAGTAACTAACAGTATCTCTTGATTGCATATAATTTTTAAACGAATAATCATACAATTATGTAATTACCTACATTGAATAAATTTGCAAATATTGCAGATATAAGATATTTAATAATTTATAAGCAGATATATTAAGTTCAAGAAATTGGATCGATTTGTATGAACTTCATTTAACTTAAATATATGACAATGTCAATCTTGTCGTTAATTTGATTGAAATTTTGTCTCGTGCACGCTTCTGTAAGTGATGGTGGATTTCTCAATTAAAAAGGAACTTTGAAAATATCCCTCCAGTTTGTCACACTGAATGCTCAGCGTATCTTTTAACAGCGCGAATGACCACTTAGATTTAACACCAACGGTAGAAATCGTTAGAGAACGGTCAAATGACTCTTGAGAACGATTTCGAGCGTTCGCGGGCAACAATAAATTTAACTCTGGAGTGGTAATGGCGAAAGTACTCCCTTGCGCCCAGACAAACCCATCATCGGGCCGGCTTCTCTCAGGCAACCAAGTGTACTCTTAGATGTAAAGGATAAAGGCGTACGCGTACACATATATCCTGTTATTTACGACTGACGTACTCGCGGCCGGTCGCTTCGACGAAGAAGAAACGAAGAATCCGCAGGGCAAGAGGAATCTAAAATATTTACGTCTGGCGTACACAAGCGGTGCGGAAGATAAGGACGTTTGCTCACGAAACACTTGCACGACATTGGCAAACAAAGCTCGCCGTACGCACGCGGGATGAATCTCAACTCGTCGCTGCTGCTCACAAACGTTACTTTCGCGGCTGTCTTCCCTTTGGAGAATCGTGAGAGCACCTCCGCGGTACAGCATTAGCTGGGGTAATAAAGATAACCGGTGGACTAACGGCCGCGAAAGTTTCTTTCCTCCCGACCACGACCGCCTCAGATGTGCAATATTACACGGCACGATACGAACGCGAATACGAGTCGCGTCGCGTCGCGTCGCGTCGCGTCGTGGCTCTAAATTCAATTGTCACACTCCGTGGCAACTACGTCATATGGAACTGTAATTAATTAATTGCATGTAATTAGTTTATGCTAATCAACGAGCGAGTTTTTAATTCAAATAGTGGCTCGCGGGTATACGAATGTATGTGCAATATTATTTGTGACAATGTATGTACAGAGTCGCATGATGAAACGTATATAATTTGAAATCAAAATGGAGCACGCGCTACGTTGGTGAATGTATGCGGCAACGGAAACGGATGATTATTGTTTAGGAAGTTACATAAATAGAAATAGGAAATTATACAACCTCCACAGACGAAATTAGATTGTAATTGTCACTCTCGTGCATAGAAATTCGTATATTCTCTCAAATATCCTGTCGCTTTGGTTCCCTCGATGATTTTAGGGTCAACCGTAAACGCAATTTGATATTTTAAACAAAGATGATTTTTTTCAAGAAAACAGGAACTAAAGATCATGGAGAATCGGTTGATCGTGGAAGTCACTTCGCCAACACGATGCCCTGCACACATTTCTCATCGGGATCTAGGAACGAGGTTAGCAAGTGCGGTCTCCGGGTCATAGAAATAGGATCAGGTCGAATGGGTGCTCTTAGTGATTACATTTGCAAGTCAAACGAGGCAGTCGACAAGATGGTGGAAATATATATTATATATATATACACATATATATATAATATGTGTGTATATATAATATATACACACATACACATATACATATATGTATGTGTATATATATATATATACGTATGTATATGAATATATAACACTTACATATATACATGTATAAAATAACGGGCTAAGATCTGCACGGAGGGACCGATGAAAGACGAAAAGTGAGAAAGAAATCTCGACGGGATTTACCTGACTCCGAAAGTGCCTAGGCAGATTTCAGAGGAAGAAAGAATGCTGCGAAGAAACAGAAAGATCGATGGTGGAATGACAGAGGCATCATTTTGCGTGAGAAGGGTGTAATGGAGTATGGAAAACGAAGGCAACCATCGAAGAGAATGTGTCATTGCCCTCTGGATCTGCGAGAAAAGGAAAAGTAGCGAGGAGAAAGGAGAAGGGGGGAGGGGAGCAGATGGAGAAGATCGAGACGGATCGGAGAAAAAGGGTATCGGAGAGAGAAGGAAGTGAAGAAGAGAGAGACACATCTCGGTGCACGGAGACGCGAAGAGAAAAGAGGTAGAACCGGCGGAACGGCTCGGCTGGTTTATCCCGGACCAGCTTCATTTTCAGCCCTCGTCTGAATATAAAAGACAATTTAATTATAGGGAGATTTTCAAAGGCGAGTCGCAGCCTCCCCTCTCGTCTCTCCCTCGCCCGTTTTTACCTCTGCCCCTTCATCTCCACCCTTTGTCTCTCTATCTGTCGACGAAATATCCCTTAGAAGCATGAGGACAAGAGAACTCGATACAGATACACGCGTACACGCTGTACCTGCGGATACTCATCGCATATACATGTACGTCGTTAAACGATATAACATAAGCTGATCATATAGAATTTACGTGAAACAAGGGACTTACGTTAAACCACGTGAGAGTGAAACAAATTATGAATGAACGTAATCGGACGGGAGATGCCTGTTGCGCGGTACAGCTTAGTATTTAATAAATTAAATGCGAATAAATTGGGTAAGTACATAACTAAAGCACAAGACAATATCACAAGAGTTTATCCGGTATAAAACGGCCAACTCTATTAAAACGCAAAAGCCCGATGAAAAGCACGTCTGAATGGCGAACTTAAATAAAACGCCCTTTAAATGCTCGCGCAACCCGCCTTTGTGCACAGCACGTGTAATGTGCCTTGCCAAGTCTTCCGAAATAATGTATGACAGCACCCTCGTGTCCTCAGTGACGCGAATAATTGTTGCTCATCGTTCTTTCATCCAAAATATATCTTTGTAAAATAATCTATTTCACTGGGTGTAATTGCATTTTTATTAAACGGAAGTCTGACTGAGTAATTAATATATAGAATCATTTAATACTCTGGATAATCTTTTCAAAAAAAACTTCTAACAAATTTGAAATAGATTTTTATTAAAGCGCAATCTAATCCGATTCGAATTTCTATATTGAAGAATATTATTTTGTAATTTAATTTTGAAATAATGAATGAAATGCTTGTAATAATTTTACACAATAAATATTTCTCACATGTTCTAGTTTATTTTCGCCTATAGTAAAGATATAATAATTATAATATGAAACACAACATACATACATACATATACATATTTTCCGAGAGAAAGAAATAAGCTTTATTAAAAATATGTGGTATATAGCGCTTTTCCTCTATCTACCATATATTATTATCTCTCTGTGTATTATTAGCTACTGTGTGCGCAATGGTTCTTTTTGTGATATATCATTCGATAATAGAGAATGGGCAAAAGAGTTAATTAAAAATAGCACGTTTGACATATTTTTTTTTAACGAAGAGTATATCCACGAGGCAGAGCACACACGGCGTTGATAGTTGAAAATTAGTATCGCGGCGTATACGCGAAATGAGATTCCGTAATATGTAATCAAGCCAGCGGCACACGAGTTGCACAGTTTCGTAAAAACTAATTAATTTCATATCATCTTCAACATAATTAATGATGTATAAAGAATGTGCAATTCATTATTAGAAAGTGTTTCAATATTATATTAACGCGTATAATTACCTTAATTTAGTGCTATATCGATAATAGTGAGTTTAATAAATTTTTAGTACCTAGAAATATATATAATATGACGTTTTCAAAGCTGCGGTAAAACCGCGTCGACGCGATCGGTGCGGAATTAATATCCGTCGTTTCGCGATCAAAACAAAGTAAAACGATCGAGAAGTAAACAAACGCGCGGGCGCGACACGCACGCGGGCGAAATGTAATTTTACACTAGTTACGACATAGCACAGGTGTAGAATTAATGGGAAACCACGAGTCTTTGAGCCGGCTGGTGTTTTTGCGATATCGCGGAAATACCCTTGCTCTCCCTCGCCTGCTCGCGATCGCGGCTATTTAAATGGACATAATCAACTTCCGCGAATGCAATTAATTTCAGCTGCGGGCGTGCAGATAAAACCCCACGGCCAACCACACCGTCGCTGCCGCCGTCGGCGTAAACCGTATAGCAATAATTTCCGAATATGCGATTCGCAAACATTATACGATAAATCAGAAACGAATATCTATGAAAATTAATAAAATTAGTAAAATAATTTTGAATTTTTAGATGAACTCGCGGAAAAATTACAGTCAGAGATATCTCTCAAATGTCTAAATTTTTCTACGATAATAATTTAATATTATTATTTTTTGTAATACTAGTATTTTTTTGCAAGTCTATATTTCGCATGAAATTTATGCATATTGTGTAGAAGCAAATATATATATTATAGTTCTTTCGAAACCTTGCACTCACAATTATATTTCCAAAAATAAATAGTTTCATTTGAAAGTTCACCGCACTTGCAGGAGATCACAGTTGCTTTTCCCACCCCATGATTTCTACGACAGCAATAATGTATTGGATTTCATTGAATCTTTTTACAGTATATTACATAGTACGAGTTTCTTTGCGTATCAAATTGAAATGAGCGATGATAAATTCAGTTGTCGCGCGATCTCGGATTAATGCCGCGTTCTCGCCACGCTGAGCATCTCATTAACAGAAAACCTATACCGCTATTTTCCCTGCAGTCAGTCGTTCCTCGCTTCTGTCTCATAAACACCGTCTTTGCGTCTATCGAGGGCGCGCATGGCTTCGCATATGATTCCGACATTAATACGAGTGTAATCAATTGCCTCTCTCTCTCTCTCCCCCCCCTCTTCTTGCTCTTCCGCGGTCATAATTAAATTCCGCATCTGGTCGTTGAGCAAAGTTTGCTCAACAAACATTGGAATGAAGTCGTAATCTGACTCTAATTTTAATACATGCGACGATCGATTATAAGATATTTTACACGCGTCCAAGCACAAATAAATGTTTATTGGATCGCGAGCGCTTATTTTAGCATTGTAATGTGTATCACAAAAAGATCGAATTTCATACCATTGATATATACATAGGTATTCTCACCAATTAACGTCCTAAATCATTTGCCCACTAGTGACAGATGATTCGAAATACATATTACAGGTGATATACGCGAATAAACATTTTGACGTTGATAATCGTCGATAATTCCTATTTGACGGGTAAACGGACTCAGTCTAGCGATGATCAGCGTACTTTTCTTCCTTTCGCTCATTTATCTCTGCAAACGAATACCTCGTCGTAGCGTGCGCTATAGAGAATAATTTATTGACTGCGTCAAAATAGGTCGCGTCAAAAACAATATGCGGTCCGCGTCGTCAAAGACGCGCGCGGTACCACTCTATAATCCGCGGAGTTTAACAAAGACGACACGTGAGCGTGCGGTATGTAAGCGGCGACGGATACCGCGCGCGTTGCTATTCTTCCGCGTGTGGAGATAGATGCCCATGGTAGCGCGGAATCAAAGCCTTCGCGAGAGCCCTTTATTCACGGACCGTCGCTATTTCAGCAGCCCCCGGGCGCCAGGGCTCGCGCGCGCGCGCCCGTCTCCGGAACCGGATACTACTGGCGGGGTAAAGGTCGGCACCATTTATACTCTCGCGGAAAATCCGAGCGAAATCTCGCGCTTTGAATGCCTCGGCAGGCCTCGCGGGATATCCGGAAGACTGGCCCGAGTTCAGTGCACGTTACCGGCGAAACAATGGGCATTATTAAATATTCGGCGTAGATGGTATGCGAGGCCGCGGGAGATACTAAATGGAACGCGAGGGGAGGGCGAGGCGGAAGCGCGATGTCATTTACATATAAATTGCCCGCCTAAAATCATACTCACATTTAATTTTCCGCTACCAGGCCGTCTCACGAGCTAGCTCTACCCACTCTTGTGCCGTTTAAATTGGCGTAACATATCTGCCCGTCCTGATCGCGCTTAAATCACGGCGGTTTATGCCGCGATGAAGCTCGCAGCTAAATGACCGAGCGCCGGCGTTTAACTATTCAAATGAAAATTCGTGCGAACGTATGCGGAAACTCGTGGCAATGGCGGCAGCGGCGGCAGTAAGTGGAATCAGAAAATGGAGAGTATATTTTCGCGACGGGATGAAACGAAAAGACCGTGAAAGAGGCAGAGGGAAGCAAAGCTCATTGCGCAATGCGCACCAGGAGTGATCTTTTTGGAGCACAATAAGAGCATTATCTTGCAATGGTAAAATATGTCATTTGAAAAGAAATTGCACAATGCAATTATTATTGATTATTATTGAGTTAAAAAATCGACAAAATTTTTTATGAAAAGTAACAATGTACATTTATGTACGAAGCAATTTTCCATGTGCGTAAAACAATATTTTTTATTAAAAAAGATATTCACAATTTGTAACTAAAATTAATTTACAAAAATAGATATTTAGTATTAATGAATATTAATTTACTTGGCAAATAGTTAACATCAAACAAATTTTCCAATCGTTTTGATACTCCTACCTGTTATCGTAAATCTATTTTCAGTTTAATATGTGTTATAAACGAAGACAGAAATAGAAAGATAAAACAAAGATAGAGAAAATGGAAAGGTAAAAAGAAAAAGAGAGAGAGATAAACGCGCGGGTTGAACGCTAGAATGCAAAACCGTCCTTTTCAGTGGCACTACATAGTCCTGCGACTGCGACGTTATTTACATGATGGACGATTAAATATCCTCACAAACACACCCTCGTCCGAGTCCGCGTAAGCTCGAGGATGCCCTTGCGAGAAAATTCGAAAAAAGTCGGACAGAGATCTAGCCAACAGTCCGCGCCAGTGAATTATTATTCATATTCGAGAATCCGGGAAAGCCCGCGATGTAAATTCAACGAGGTAAAAGACACCCACTGGCGTGACTCTGTTATTACGTTGTTCGAAACTTCTTTTTGCCCTTTTGCTGCGAACCGCTATGAATAGGAGATATATTTCAATCGGATATTAATTCGCAGATCTAAAAGTTCCCGAGAGAAAGCTAGAATACAGATTATGTCATAAATGTCGTTTATTACCGTAAGTAGGTCTATTTTTTTATAATCGTTACATAAAGATATTATAGAGCATTAAATGAAATATTCTTAGAATGAAATTTTATCTTAAGATACAGATAGTTCAATACTAACATTTTGATTAAATATTAATTAAAAGGATACTCAAGTAGGAGGGTAATTGTGAAAAGTGACACGATACTCTTGTGAAATTTAATTTAATTC